>CAJQUW010005941.1:600000-908845 GCA_907163375.1 Prostheceraeus crozeri | reverse complement strand
GAATAGCATATGTAGGGCTTTACGAAATTTAGCTTGGCTCATAAGGAGAGATGCAAGTATTCAATCTCATATCTTTGGGAGAGAACAGAAGGCACACTGATCATCCTGCGTACTGAATAATACTACACGTTGTTGGGTAGAAGTGCCGGAGTTGACTACGAGTTCCTTCAATGACAGGGGGATTTACTAACGGAAATAAACAGAACAAACACAGATTTGTATGCCAATTTCCACGTGGTATTTCACTTCGAATTGTTTTAGCCGTCCTTTACGATTACTTTACAACATCAGATTTCAGTAGTATTGTGCCACCGCTTTCATTTCGTATTAGCCTGTCTAATGAGACAAGGCTTCTTCACATTGGAAAACTGGGTCCGGCTTCGGGTCCCCTTTCTCGCGCGGATGGTGATTTTCAATTTTAAAAGGCCGGGCCCTACACTGTGGTTTTCTATCCTCTCCTCAACTAGCAGAT
This sequence comes from Prostheceraeus crozeri, assembly GCA_907163375.1. Taxonomy (NCBI): domain Eukaryota; kingdom Metazoa; phylum Platyhelminthes; order Polycladida; family Euryleptidae; genus Prostheceraeus; species Prostheceraeus crozeri. Next base: position 908,373 of record CAJQUW010005941.1, on the reverse strand, counting down.
TACGGTTTGCACAGCCATACCCCTTGGCTTAGGTTCAAGTTTCGATCACAAAATTAATGCGTTTAAAATCGTAAGCGAGTAGTTACTTATGAACATGTATGTTCGACCTCTGCTGTTTCAAGGCTAAAACTTTTTTGTTGCTGAAGTGCAGTTGGAAAATAGTAAAGTAAATGTGGACCCAGAGGTTTTAGTCGGTTAAACAAATATTTTTTATTGTTCTATTTTCGCGATGTATCATAAATATAGCTCTCCATCAATTTAGACTATTTTTTCCATTTTATGTAAGCTAACGTTCCCCGACGCGCTTGTCCCGGTAGACAGAACCAGGGGAACTTTATCTTATTTTTGCTTACATGCGGGCACAATAGAATAATGAACTCATTGTAGACAACGAAAAGATCTATTTTTTAATGCTTTTTATCCAAAAATGCATGTCTACTTGTACAGATTCTTCCTATTAATCCGTTGGTAATAATATTTTTATTAATCTTTATCCCATTAACTTTTCAGCTTCCTGGTAATGGCTTGATGTACAAAAATTGTTAACACAGGCATTGTGCGCTCAATGCACATAACAAATTACTGCACATTGTCAACTATTTCCTAATGAAACATTAACTTGGCATTGATACTTATTTCGGCGGCAGTCAAAATCTATTGCGTCAGCTCATTCGAGTCACAATACAAACTTTTCATTTACTGAGTGCGGAGGAAAATTCACCAGTCTTTCTGGTGACAAAACATTTTCTTTTTTCATCTCCTCAACATCATCGTGTATAGACCTTGAGATTCTCATATCCAACACTGAAACTAAGTTTGTACACGACCTCAGCTCTCATCGATGAGCATAATATTACCTTAATGTTGCTCTCGCGAAATAAATACGAATCTCTGAATTTCAAAATTGGTATGTCATCCAGTCATGAAGAAACTGGACGAACTATGATCTATTATATAGATGGGGTAGATTCGACGCCCCCCCCCCCCCCCCCCCCCCCCCCCCCCCCCCCCGCAGCTTACAGTGCGTCATCTTTAAACAACATCTGTGGAACACAAGTTTAAATCAAACTTGATGAAGCGTACAACGTTTTAGCACTCATTTCTCATTATGGGTCAAACATTACGTTGTGGCATTTCCAGAGAGCCACTACGAAAACATTGCCGGAAGAGAAAAGTACTTCTCCAGATGCATCTTTCATACTTAATGCGTCACTTCTTAATATCAGGTGTTTTCTTAAGAACGGAACCATATTTTTCTAGATCTCTATAAATCACAAATCGATGCAGACGGCTTTACTTTTACTCCCACGGGACAAAAAACGACTTCTGAATAGCAGCCAACGTCGACTTACAGGATCATGTCAATAAAAGTTGTCTTGTAACTACTGATCTTACGTCAGTGGAAGATCATAGAGGAAGTCTTATTATTGTAGGAGCTATATTAGTGGTTAAGACATCCATTTGCAATGGACCATTGCGCAATAGTGTTTCGACTGCTAGCTTCTTCCTTGCATATTATAGAGTTAAACGACGCGCCCCATTGATCGGAGGAAAGATGGATCTTGTTTGTCACCACTAATAGTGCAACCGTACAATATCAAATGTAGGCACTCATTATTTCTTCAAGGTTTCTATCATTGTCACAATCTTCTTCTTCCGCTTGATAGACGAATGATTGCATTCAGGTTAACCTGGGTTCGATCAAAACCCCAGGGGTTGTTCGGTGAGTCAATTTCTGAGGGTTCGGAGGCTACGTTTCTCCCCATAAAGGTTAAATATAAATAACCTAGAAGTAAGGTAAGTAATCCTATATTGCTCCACTACGAATGATTTTATTTGTGGACACATCTCACAACGCTTCGCTCGCGCTCGCGCTGCCATGACGTCGTTAGCTACCAACGCCGCACGCTCTGAGGGATCAGCAAGGTCCATGAGGTTCAATAAATGAAAATACACATACAAACACTAAAAATTATTTGCCACATTTGGACAAACTCTGCTAAAAGCGTGTATAGTCCGGCAGCCAGAACGAGTTTCTGCAGGGAACGAGGCCGAAGTCGAAAGTGGACTTTCACCGAATGATGTACACCTCTGGAAACTACCGATAGGCAGTCTGCGAGATCTAGCGTAGTTCTCGTCTTGTCAGACAGGCTCACACGAAAAACCCCCGTAAATCAAATGGGACGGCCGATTGCAGTTTATGGCTGAAATAAATTTTGTATGTTTTTCTCTGGAGATTAAGCGAAAAGTACTACGCCGAGTCATACTTTTTGGCATGGCCGTCTTCCAGTCCATTTCCTATGATGTGATCATGTGCTATCATCATGCATTACTCGGCAATGTATGCAAAAAATGTGGTATATTGAATGTGGATAAAGTTGCTCCAATGTTTGTCTGCCGACAATTAAAAGGGCTCGGCAACTCTAAATGGTCTAGGCTATATAGACAGGGATGCATGAAGATGAATCGGAAATTGCCTGCAGGCATTCTATGACAAATCTTATGATCCGAGCTAATTCTTTTGTTAATCAGAGGAAACATACAATATTTCATTTCCGCAAAAAACTGCAATTGCGTTTCCCATTGGATTTACATGTGTTTTTTTTTCTTTGATCCTGTCGCCCAGACGAGGAATTCATCGAACTCGGTAGACGTGCAGCCTCGTCGTTAGACCATTGGGTGTCACCTCATTCTGTGACAAGTCTCACTTTTCGGCCTCGTTCCCTGCAGAAACACGTTTGGTGCGGGTCTAGTAGTTTTGGGGAAAAGGTGACGGTATAAAGCGCAGTTACGTGAAGACATCTCTCCCACTGGAAGATCAAAAACCAATCTCTTAGCGGTGAGGGACAATCTGATTTGATCGAATCCAACAATTTATGACAATTGAGTTTGCAGAGTCACTGGGTGGGGACTTAATGTGTACCATTAGCCCCAACACTACTGCGGTACACACGGCTCACAGTACGCAACAAATGCTTAAACTCTCTCGCGCGTCGCTCGCTCGCGCCTTTCCCTCAGCATGTATAATGAGAATGGCGCCTGTTCTGACGTTTTACGTCACTGCTCCCCTACTTGGGTTGGACCGCGGTAGCTGACCATAGTCCGACTTCAGGCGGTGTACGTTTTTAGTCGGCTGCCTTCTGCCCGACTTCCACTGCACTTGTGGGTCGTCCTCTGGACCCAAAGATCGCTAGGCCCGCACGTACCCTGTGCCCGGGAGACATGTCGCTCTGATAGCAACCGCCTAACCGGTCGTGGGACGCTACAAGAATTAAAATTATTGAACACAGTCGCAGCACGCGCGCCGCAGACCTCTCCTATTCTGTGGTGGTCCACTTTTCCGCATACCAGCTGGCCCCACACCCCTCCGGCTACCGCATAATAACTGCATACATGCACCGTTGCACGATCATCAACTGACGGTATACGTTTTCATTTTCAAAAGCTGATCTCTGATCAATACTGATTTGACTTAAAGCTTATAGGATCTGTCCCCTCACTACTCTTTGCGTCGAGACTCTCTACCCTGTCTCCTTTACTTCAATCTGAAGCTGCCGACGCCCCTATACCAAGTTCACCTATCCTATCGCATGGCGTGCTCTCGCACACCCCCCCGCTTCCTCGCTGTGCCTGAGACCGCGATCCTTCAGAAGACGAACCAGTCAGCGCGCTTGTCTCCGCGTTATCGCCAATCAGATCCCTATCCTCGTTAAATCGCGCTCGTTGCAGCCGCTTTAGTGTCTCCGTGTCTCATAGCGTAGCGCTTCTCAAGACAAGTAGCAAGCGGACCCTCCCATGTGTGAGAAGCCTACGTTCGACTTGAAGTATAGCTTGGTGTACTTTTCGCGATCCTCGAGCTCCCTACGGTCTACCTCGCTCGTCCACAAAACCTCCTGGCATTCTCTCCTGAAAACTTTTTCCGATACTTCCATCCTGTTGCATTGCGCGTCTCGCTAGTTCCCCCGTTAGAGATGTGCTACAGCTGAATAACCATGCTCGCTCTCCGTCCTCCCACTCACTCGTTGTCCACTGCTGCCGCCCCTAGTTATCTGATGCTGTAGTGCCATGTTCCGTTGCCTCGCTGCTACCAGACGTCGTCGGATCCATACGCCAGTTCCCCACGCGTCTCTAGCTGTGGCAAGCTCAATGTGTCTGTCGTAGCTCGTCCTACTCACGGCTATCCGAGTCGGCGAGGTCTCTAGCGGAGATCCGCGTGATGTAGCTCCAATCGGTTGCACTGTACACTGCTTGGCGACCAAAGCGGTGCCTTGCGATCTCGCTTCTATGGCTCCGCAGATGCCGAGTATATCATAGCGTGCAGTCACCCTGTGTGTCACGTGTGAGGACAGATCCACTTACGCCTCTTATGACACCAACACAATATACCGACTCAGAATAGACCCTCGAGTCGCTCGTAGACATATACGCCTAGTCAGCGAGGTGCGCCTACGGCACTGCGGGCTCGAGTCTTGTGTGAGGGTCTCGTCTTATCCAGTTCTCGTATGAGTGCCGTTTTTTGTCAATTGCTGTTTTGTGCCCATTTCCCTGATCATCTTATCTTGAGTTGTTACCATCCCCTGAGACCACGCAACCACAGTGAGGATCTTGCTGTCCTCTGTGCTATCTCCCCTATCGGCGCGCTCGCTATGTAAGCTGCAGACGCAAAAGTGCACGTTCGCGGTTGCGTGTGCTCAAGTGACAAAGACGTCTCTGACAGTAAGCCCGTGTAGACTCGCGCATCTCCAACTTCGCCTTCTAAATGTAGTGCTGTCTCTTCGCTGTACCGTGCCTGTGCATTGACTTATGCAGCGCAGCACAGTCTAGCGCGAGTAAGTCGCGCTCAGAAAGAATCGTATACAACTGAGAAACTGTGACCTTTGGAGACCACGAGGAGCTGGGTAGGTAGATGACTTTTCTGTCTCGTGCTCTACATTCCCACACGCGCCCTAGCAGCTACATTGTGATATATGTTCCTATGTCGGCTTCTCTGCTTTGCAGGCTCCATGCATTAGCGTTCTCTCACTCAACGAAGAATTTGTATCGCGTCAACTTCCCTTTGCGCCGTGTTGAGGAGCACGCCTCACTTCGTGTATTAGGTTTAGCGCGCTCAGCGCCTATTGTGACTCTCGTAGTGTGTCGCGGTCTCCGAGGGCTACGGATTCGCGTTGTGTGCTTAGACACCTTTTGGCTTGGCGCTGATGCTGTAGAGGTGTCTGACCAGATGCGACTCCTACGCCGCGTCGACTGTCCTCGGCGCATACTCTCCGACCGCACGTCTGGAAGCTATAGCGTTCCTTCAGTCCACTCCAGAATGTCGTCTATCCTCGTCGGGGTCTTCATCTTTGCCTTCTTTCTTCCACTTGCCCGTGCCATTCTTGTGGTATGACCGAACCATTTTAGTTTTCTGATTTTTACCGTGTTAAGTAAGCTCACCATAACTGCGTCGGATTTCACTTCTCACATAATCAATAGCCTTGTGCTCTTTCCATATGCCTAACAGTCTTCTTTGGTACTTAAGGTCGAAGGCCTCAATGCGTTTTTTATGGTTTCTTATTCAATGCCGAGGCTTCGCAACCCTATAAGGCGATGTCTTTCACAAAGGCACGAAGTAGGTCGACTTTGGTTTTCAAAGAGAGCTTCTTTTCTTTCCATAACGTACATATCCATTCTTGCTAAATGCACTATAGTAGCCATTCCTATTCTACATGTAGTGATGATATCTTTTGTTGACGTTCCATCTTCAGCAATCAACGAGCCGAGATATTTGAAATTCTTTACTTGTTCTAGCACTTCTCCATTGGCCACTATTTGAGATTTTATACCAATAGGCTGAGATTCAGTCCCGAGGATCGGACCTCGGCTTGCATCGGCTTGTATTGCCGTTTATCCTGCAAGTCAGAGTCTTTAGTTAGGCAGAAGATAGCAGTGAAGATCGACCTCGTGAATGAAATAGGTTCATCCAATCTCGATGGCTGGTCTTATTTGAAGGCAGGTTCTGAACCATGATTGCTTTCCAGTCAGCATTGGCGTTTTCAACTTCAACATCCTGGAAGCTCGAATTTTCCTTTAAAAGTTTGATAGTCAAGTTTGACCGCAGAGGCTAAAACGAAGTGTGAGCGTTCGGGCAGAGTAAATTCCGAGACCACCCATCCGTGTTGGAAGAATCATTTGAGTCCTGGCATCCTCGCTGAGATTAATGTTAAGCATCTTTTATATCACATAATGTCATACAGAAGTTTCGTTGACGGTATGGATTAAAAAAAAACATTAATTCTCTTTTCTTCAAATGGCTGGTCGACTGGTTGCAAATTGAAGTTTAGTAAAAATTAGCCGAAAGCAATGTTCAAAACTTGGGCAAAGTTCATTTTCTCGACCCATGTTTTTGGAATCTTGGATAAGGCACCCTAGGCCAACGTCAAACCTTGACGGAGGCTTTTCACGCTGTAAAAACATTCTGCAACTCTCCTGTCAACGACTGTACCATTGGGTTAGAATCAGTCACGTGTAATTCTAGGCTTTTCATTGGTGATCTGCATGTAAGTCTCAACTTTGTTCCTCTTGCTATGCAGACGCCGACACAACCCTTGGTCAATTTCCATTCTTGTCATTCATTTCTATGCTCTTGATTGCTTCATTATTGAATGTCAAACAAGACTATCAATTATCAATTTCAAGTTGTCATCAGTAAAGGTCATGATATTTATTTTACTCTTTCCTGGAGATATGTCATTTATCTACGGTAGATTCTGAGCATTTATTCTACTGTGTAGAATAAATGATTCTTAGTAGATTTCATTTATCCCCAAAACTAGGATCCTGTACCATAGTTTATGACTTGCATAGCTATTGAATCGCGAAATAAATATGTTTTATCCCACTGATTTCATGGAGATAACCATTCAGAATAGTCATAGAGTTCAATCATGTCCAAGCTACATTCCCAAATTTTCACACTACCCAGATAAAAACAATATTATCATGCATAATGTTACGCATAAAAGTTACTTTACAATACAATTTGAGATTTTAATAGCACTTAAACTAGTCCTCTGCTAGAATAGTGCTCCTGGGAATATGAACAGGAAACACAAAGGAAAGTTAGGATTTAAAGTTAATTGTCACATTTGAGCAGTTATTGAAAACAGGAGCAAAAGTCACCGTTACTTGAAACTCCTGAGCACTTTCGCAGGTCTTGGTCGTTTCGTATACTACCGCATCCATATTTTTAAACATCGGGGTTTTCCTTACTTGACGTTGGAATCAATGAACTTTCACCTTGATCGCTTGGCTTCGCATTGCAGTACAGAATTTCTGTCATTCTTTCATTATAGTGTTCGGCAGTGAAATAGCATTTGTCAGCCTTTTCAGAGATACGACCTGTCTTCGTTTGAGCAATTTCCTTTGAAACCCCGGCGTTGATCAGTCTCTGCTTTGCAGATCGGCGGAGGCTGGTATTTGAATAAAAGATTTCTTTTGAGTTTTCATTGTTTGAAAATGCACTCAAGTCTTCATTGTTTAGTGTTTTCATAAGTTCATGTGCGACTTTCTCTATGGCGTGAATTGCAAACGGACTTTGCTTGTACCATTTATCTCCTTTAGGGTTCTGCATAGGAGTCAAGTAAAAAGCATTGAGACCTTGAATTTTTTTACGATATGAAACATATAATTTGTACATGGCGATTATGCATCTGTCTGGATTTTCTTTGTTTGGGTAAATGGCTGTGGTCTTTGGCTCCATTCGACTGCAATTCAAGCCAAACTTGTTGTTTTTAGATGTTCTCTCTACATACCGCAAAGTTTCTTGTCCGTTCATGATTTCCAAGAACAACTGGGAGTTATCACCGTATTCGAGATCCCTATGTTCTTGACCGGCGCGTAAGGAAAGATGGACGCCCAGATGATATATGAGTGTATATAATAACTGTCTTGGGTTAGAATAATCAAATGATCCGTTCCGCCACAGCATTTCTTCGTGTTCGTACTTTATCACAGCCGCTCTTCTTGCGGGCTTCAGGTAACCCTCTTTTGCAGACACTTTCATCTGTGCGTCTAACACTTTTCTACACTCCATAAATTCTTTATCCTTAAAAATGGACCATGATTTATGTAAAGTGTTATTGAAATGGTGCTGTATCATTGCAACCATTTCTTTTGGTGTCTGTGGAGGATACTTTTCATGATTCTCCTTCCTCACCTCGCACAAGAAGTAACGAAGGCAAAAGTTTAAGTCACTTGTACCAAACTCATCTAGATCTTTCAAAACTTTCAATCCACCATCTAGTCTACATCTCCATTTAGTGAACCAATCTCTAAATATTTTCATTACCCATTTAACTTTCTTTGCGGTGTTTAGTGGTATTCTGTTTTCAGTAAAGCTATTAATATCGCTTTCATTTACTGGAACAAATCTGTTGCTTGCTGACTGCATGCTGACTAATATCAAAATGACGACCGTACAAAATTCAAATATATACAGTGCCTAGAAATCATTATTTCATATCTAAACTATGGATTACAGTATACATGTAGGCCTACTATCACCTGGATACGAGATTTACAAAATACAAAAGTTACCACCTAGATACTCGAGAATACATCTATGTTTACATTTATGGAATAGCAAAATGATTTCATTTCAAGATATCATAAACACAGAGATATGGCAATTTTTTACATTTACGATTATAATGAACAGGAATTCCATGGTAAATTCCTAGAAATTTCATAGAGCATAGCTCGTGAAATAAATATACTTTATCCATAGACTATGCTTTATCCCACTGATTTCATAGACATAAATGTCGAATCTACTCGTAACAAAAGCTATGTATTCTCCTCGCCTTCAGCTCGGAGAATACATAGCTTTTGTTGCTCGTAGATTCTGAACATTTGTCTCCTGAAATCAGTGGGATAAGTGATAGATATAGCACTTGAAGGGATGCTATATCATTTTCCTGCACGAGTTTTCTAGATATACGCACGAAGCGAAGCTGAGTGCGTATATCTATGAAAACGAGTGTAGGAAAATGATATACCATCCCTTCAAGTGCTATATCTATTTTATACCATTTTCTATAAATATCTGTGACTAGCATTGGTCAGTATATGGACTCCTAGATATTTGATCTCTTAATTTTTTAAATCTCTTAAAAGAATGCAGGATAACTTATTCATTTTCAAATCTGGAAAGTAAAGACAAGGTTGAATTTAACGATGAATGATCTCACAGAAGAACTTTTTCTCTCAATGGAAGGACATAACACGCATAGACTATTCAAGAAAAGATCTGACGAAGAAATAAACAATATGATCCAAAATTCCAAACCAAAAAATACAGAAAAGTCAACAAAGTGGTGCATGAAAATCTTTAATGATTGGAAAGAAAATAGACCAGAAAATATTCCTGATATAGTCGAAATGACCGACAATGAATTAAACAGCTGGCTGGCCCGATTCATATCGAAGCATGTAAAGTCAATGGTGAAGAATACCCAGCCAAAACGCTTTATTTGATCGCATGTGGAATATTAAGACACTTACGTGATAATGGAACACAAGATAAAAACATTTTAGACTTTCGAGATAACCGTTATACATACTTCACCAATGCTCTCGATAGTCGCATGAAAGATCTCACGTATCGAGGTATTGGTATTGAAACGAAACAAGCAGATGTGTTTTCTGAAGCGGAAGAGGTCGAAATGTGGCAGAAAGGTGTTTTTGGAAATTGTTCAAGCGAAGTATTGCAATACACCGTATATTTTTATAATTGCAAATTATTCGGACTACGTGGAAGGGAAGAGCACCACGACCTGCAAGTCAATGACTTCATCATTGGAAATGATAGTGATGGATAAGTGTATATTAAATACACCTCAAGATCAAGAAAAAATTTTAATGGTGGTCTAAGGCAAATACATTTTAAACCAAAAGTTATCAAACATTATGACACTGAAGGGAGAAAGTCTATCATATCTTTGTACAGAGAATATTTTCAAGCATTGGGGGAAACTGAAGGCCCATTCTACTTGAGGACTCTTCCAAACTTAATGAACTCAATTCGCTTTGGCAAACAGCGTGTTGGAGTGAATACACTCTCAAAAATTTTACCTATCCTTGCAGCAAGGGCGAATTTGAAAGGGAATTATACTAGCCATTAGGGTAAGGCTACATGTGCTACAAGACTGTCAGAAAATAGTCTCGACGACAAAATGATTAAAAAGCGACTCGGAAATCGCTCGGATATCGCTCTTAGAAGCATACAAACGAAGACGAGATGATGATTACAATGCCTCTATTGTTTTGAATCCTCCCGAAGTTTCACCAAATTCAATCCCAACCCCAGAGTTAAAACCGAATTTTGAAGATTTAGAACCGACTTTCTTCAGTGAAATAATGGAATGTGGACCCCCTCCTCAATCTTCGAACAGAAACGACAATCAAAATTATTCTGGAATCGCACAACCAGCTCAGAACTTTTATAATTGTTCCTTCTATGTTTACAGAAAGTAATGTGCATGTATATTTTGTATATAAGATTCTTCGTTATACATAGATATCATAAGCTTCGTTATACTGCACACTTTTTATTTATACTGCAATGTTTTAAGGTAGTTATAGCACTCTAAAATACATAGCACTGGGAACTGAAAATGGTATAATATATACTTATTATCTACTTTCATCATCCTCCAATTAAACAATGGATAGCTCGCAAATTTACATGTAAAAACAGCATAAATAGCACACACTCGGTCACTGAAGGTAAAGTGATCAAATACACTTTTGAATATTGGCTTTTACACATATAGTCTGGATATATATCTTCAAACTCGGATAGTGTCCTCTATTCCGTTGATAATATAGCTAAACCTGTTCATACTAACGTCTGACGTTCAAAAGTTCCTCTTCTCGAAGCCACTTGAATCTTAATATTTTAATTTGTTTAATTCATTAAATATTTAAATTTTAAACTTAGTTTCAAATGATGTGCTACATTGCAAAATATATACAAATAGTTTCGAAGTTTATACAATCATAGAAATTTAGACAGTCCTCAAAAACTGACGAGCGTTCCCACAGGCAAACCAGGCGAAGTCAGAGCTTTTTGATATTAAAATACACAAATTGACGGGTGTCATAAAACAAAGGGCGAACAAAAATTATATATTGCCAAAAACAAATCTCGACACCAGTGAGTCACATTTTAAGTTCGTCAGCTGGAAAGCCAACCAGCTTTGCATTTCGGGTCCTTTAGTTTCCTGTATACCGTGGTTGGCAGACCCTGTGACACCTATCACACACAAGGATGAAGAAAACTCTTTACATGAAAAAAATGTAGCATTTGATGAACACTCGCGAAATTTCACTTAACCCATTTAAGGCCGCTTATGTAAATATCGGCAAATTTTCTATAAAAATGGTGGTAAGTATTTCAGAATGTTATAATTAAGAATAATATATGATGACCAGTTCATTACAATAACCCTATCTTAGAAATTAAAGCCGTAACGATTTCGTTACGATGGCGTCATATGATGTCAAAATATACAAAAGCATGTTTTTTTTCAAATGCAGTTTATGAATTGCTCCAAACAATTCCTGCCGAAGTAATGAGTCATAGCTTCAGCATGAAAGCTCTCCATCATATTTCAGAGGTATTTGTCGAAACTGTGAATTAGCAAATTAATCAAAGGCCTGCTTTATGCTACTTGTCGTTGCTGTTTGCTGTGAAGTCGTTATCGTTGAAATGAGAACAAGTTTTTATATTTCAAAATTCATGTCAAGAAATTGATTCTCTTTCTGCATCGACTCCAAATTCATGGTAGAGTTGGAGACGCCTCGGTTATTCGCAATGTCCATATAAATAAAGAACATCAAGAACGCATTTGAGATTGTTTAGTATTATGTAGGCCTAAACAATTCTTTTGTCCCGGGTAGTCATTGGTTTCTGCCACTACAGTCGATAAGACCATCAGCATGCGCATCAAGCATCTCATAAAGATTCTTGCCTTGAAATGCATCCAGAGAATGTTTGTCCTATCTGCGAAGATGGAAATTACCGATATTTGTCATTTTATTGACTGCCTTTTCTGTTTACTGAAATGATCACTCAAATCATCTTTCGTTGCAATCTCACACTGCCCTGCGATATAACTAACTGATCAGACACCGTTTGAGAGACTTACCTCTGAGACACATAAACTCATCATCGTTTCAAAACTCTGATGAAGCATTTACCTATGGAGGTTTTGTGGCAACATTCATATACCGTGATCGTCGGCATTAGACCTATTGCATATTTCAGTAACTTCTTTATCCATAGTTAGCAACAGCTTGGGTATTGTCTTCAGATAGCTACACAGGTTGATATGATCAAGCTAAGCCTTTATAGATATTTTAAACCAGTTTGGGCCATCTCGAGCCTCTAGCGTGCCCTTGTAGGGAGAGATGCATCGTCTACAGCCAAAGAAGTTTTGGATTGAAATTGTTCGAGTCGGAGGACATCTTTGCATTCTATGCCCAGGCGAACTGGCATCCTGCAATGTTTGTGATTAAGCTATAAGAGAAAATGCTTCAGATTTGATCTCTCTTTGACTTGCTTCTGTACATGAGCTAACAAGTCTAATATTGAGGAAAATACTACGGCAATTGACTTCGGTTGGTTTTGTGACGGAAAAGCCATAGACTATAAATAGCAACAAGCATTACAGACTCATAGAATACACTAAGAGTGCAATATTCCAATGAAATTGTTCGTTTTCATTATTCAACAAACATTAGTTTTAAAGAAAATTGATAGTACTCACCATCATTTACTTCATTTATATTGTTGCTGTATTTAACATTTGTATATCATATTACGCCAGTGTAACTAAAACGTTACGGTTCAAAAAATTTACGTGCCATGTCATGAATGAATATCCGAGCAAGTATTGATTGCTATTTTCGGTATTTGATGGATAATGAGAACACGCAAATATTATGGGAAGTAAATTACATGTGGACGTTCATACACTGAGCCTTTCAGTATATTAGCAGATTTTAAGCCCATTTTTTGTCTAATTTCGTGATAAAATATAAGCACTAAGAAGTGATAAATTTTGAATTGGCGATTGTTAACCTGAAAATATGTGATAAATAATGTATGGTAATCAAAATATTGTGTCATATGTCGCAAGCTGGAGAAGACAGCAGATTCCGAAAAGTGCTGTAACGAAAACGTTACACTGGCGCTAAATGGGTTAATGCATTGATCAAAGAGTATCTCCAATTTATCCTGGTTTCAACTTTAAATTGGAAGTTGTGTCGATGTTGAGTGATATGAATTAGACCGGCTGATGATTCCTCATATAGTTGGATGGAATGGCGGTTATTCAAGTCTGCTTGCAATTTGAATTAAGGGTGCAACTCAATATTCGATTATTCTATTTATATTGCATTTGCAAAAGCAGCATTTACTGACAACTGCAGGCGTGCTAGCTTAAAAGGCATGTCAGTAGTGCGCTCAAAGTACTATACGAGCCGGATGAATACTCGCCGAAATTTCATTTGCTAATTGCGTATCTCACATTTCAGTCTTGGTTGAGAATCATGCGAGAGTTCAATCCAGGTGGGCGATGAGTCAGTCATTGTCATCAGTGATGACAGCGGAATATTGCAAACAAATATATATATGCTAATGTTTATGGAACATAATCACAACCTGAGAGGATCCATGTCATTAGCATCACAATTTAATTATCTTCACATCGCTCATAGACAGACGTAGGTGTACACATTGCAGTTGTATAGACATCGACAGCTACCAAATAATAAGTGATCTGGTGAATTCTGGTGAACGGTGTTGACATAATGAACAATTGACTAGCCTTTCTGCCATGTTACGTATGATTCTTCATATTTATAACAATCGCAATCAAACAGATTGTCCTATCAAGTATAATTCATCCCTCTTCATACGTAATGAATTATTCAGTTAGTCGACTGGCTGATTCTATTGTCGAATTTCTTGCTTAAGCTGTAAAAGCCTTTAAAATTTCAAAATCATTAATAAATATTGTTCACCCAGATACTCGCTCATATCTCAATCGATTGTTTACAAAGTTGTCGATTTGGTTTAGCTACTCTACTGATACGATCAGTTGTCTTCTGACCTCCCTCCATCATTTTTCCTCATCAACTTTCTCACACTCGCAACTCACCAGGACAGGATCATATAACCTCTAGTGAAAGTGGTGGTTATTCATTTGGCGGACAGACTCGAATCCAAATCAACATCAAGAAAAATCCTGCGCAACCTTAGCCTGCACAGTGTAAATCGATGTCTACCAAACCGATGAGGTGCCAGCAAAAATTATTTAATAGGTGGAATTATTGCTTTCTACCAGCCTCACCAGCTGATTTTTTCAGTGAAGAGTAGAAATGTGTACATGTATGTAAATGAAAATCATAAAGTGACAGGAATGTTCATGTAGGTAACATAACTTCAGAATAAGTAAAAAATTGATGTCGTTGAAGTTGAATAGAAAACCACATGTAGGCTACAGGTACTATTAATGACGCAGAGTTTGTACAGAAAAAACAATTTTTCCAAAATTCTAACTCCTTCATCTTCAAAATTCAACTTTAAATTCGAAAAATTGGTGCAAGTATTGGTGCTACCTAGTTAGCGAGTTTGTACAGCATTCTGATGGAAAAATTTAGATACAGGCATAAAAAATTGAGTTTGTACAGCGACTTCCAGCACCTTCCCTACACGAACAACCGGTAGAATCCGCAAAAAACCGACTTTTTCAAAAAAATGATGAGATTTTCCAGAAAAAAACTTGGTGCTACATGGAAAATGAGTTTGTACAGTACTCTAACCGGTGGAAGAGTGTTCTATTAATCGAGTCTTACGACCGGTAAATACCGGTTATTATACAGTAACTACAACAACGATGCGATGTTTTTGTTTCAAAATTCATCTGTCGGTTGAATCGCTAACTTCCACCATTGAAGCGACAATTAGAACAATATATTGTTTCAAGAAATGTCATTATCCATCAAAATATGAAATATACTGAGAATGGTGCACAAAACTCTGGAAAAAGGCCGTGTACGTCATAAAGGGCACGGGTGGAAAGCATAATGTAAACGATACTCCAAAAATGAATAGCTGCACTAAATCCAAATGCTGACGTGGGAGAAGGACGACAGATGAATATCGAGTTCTCAATTTTTATATACTCTATTACAGTAGGAAGCACAGCATAGAAAGGTCAGATCGGATAAAAATGACTTGCGACATTATGCGAATATCTTAAATACGATAATGATCAGACAGTCCGAAACGCATATAGAAAAGCAACTACAAGGTATAGAAAAGAGGAACATCGCTGAAAATGCCTGTACTAAGATGTGTCAACAAATTGTAGTCAAAACAATTACAAGTGCACTTAAAAAATCACGGCAGAAAAATCATGATAATAAGTGTTGCTTGTAATTCATCACGAATATCTGGAAAACAATCGAAGGTATAATAGTAAGAATTGTGCAGGCTTGCGTATAGCCTATACGATGAACCTTAAATGACCAACAATCTGACCAAGCGATTTAGTTTTTAAAATACAAAAGGAAATGGTCGGGATAAGTTAAATTACAACAAACTTCATGAATGCTCATGACAAGCGGAATAAAGTAGAGGCCAAAATATTCCAGTTTCGTGTTCACACTCAAAAAATGTTGAAGACTTATCGATCAAACATGAGAGCAGGGGAGTCATAATCGTAGTTGTTGAACAGATGCTCTCTGTAATCAGTCACGCATGTTCAGATACACTGCATGCTCACTAAGTTGATAGTTTGAATAATTTCAAATGAAAGAATGTTATCACCAGATGTCATAACGAGCGGTGTAGAAGGCAACCTACTGATTTTCAAGTTATGTCGTACAACCCGAAGCATAGCTTCTTCAAATGAAATATGCGTTACATTGGAATAACCGCAATGAATCCTAAAACCTTGTATGTAGGTTCAGCCCAACTGGTAGAAATAGGAACTTGATTTCCTGAACCTTAACTGATGATGTCAATCAGACGGATGCATCAAAAATTGTATCACAGTCAGGCAGGCTAGTTAGGCTATCAGTTCAGTAGCCATAAAATGTTGACATGTAAAACTTTCGGGCTATATTCATTGTTAATCTCATTTTTGTTGATTTGTTCATCGTCAAATATTTGAACAATTAGATCTTCATATGTACTGATACTAATTAAATGATGCTGTACAAATGAATGTAAAACCAGCAAACATGCATAGTGCTTCATTTTCCTATGTGAAAATTTATAATTCTATGTGCCATTTAAACATAAACAGCCGCGCATAGATTAAGAAATACAAATACACGCAATTCGCTGCAAAAGATGGAATTTCGACCATTCAGTCACCCGCCAAATTTTTAAATCAACATGTGATAGTTAAGTGACCTTGATCGTTGATTGTAGATGAAAATATTGAACATGCAGTGTATAAAAATATTGCAGGATCATTATTACGATAGGCTGGCTTGGGGAAATGCAACATGAAGTAAATGCGACTAGGTTGTAGCCAAAACCAATAACTCATAGCCAAGAAACTGCTCAGTTCGCATCCATCTGTGCCTACATCGATAGCTAATCTCTAAGGTATTTTATTTCGCAAAAGTATTGCATACTACCCTGGCACTTGGTGAAGATTTGGCAGTTTTTGAAAATTGGGCCTTATTTGCTTTACTCTGCAACAAATTTTGCTTGCTGTCAAGAGAAGCAAGCTGGAATTGAATATGGGCAATCTTTTAGATCACAGTAAGATGTCAAGTTCATACACACGAAATAGCGGATTCGATCGAATACCTCTTCATTATTTACGTAGCCCGATCGATTTTGGTAGTGAAAACCAGGTCCGGGGTAAATGCGACATGGCCCATCTGGATAGGTGCGACAACGTGCAAAAGTTTGATTTTTGTCGCTTAAGTTTTTGATACACTCCTGTGTCAATAAAATCGTCACCAACATATTTTGAAATCATAGATGTCTCAAAGGACAATAGGCTACAATGCTCAAGATCTATAAGCTTGTTTCGAGTTCATGGATTTCGATCGATTAACAACAGCTAGATGCAAAAGTCAAGTTAATCAAACGAAAGGATCTACGTCCACAAAGAACGAGAAACCTTTACGATATTTAGGGCCTAATTCTGATATTCTTTTCCCTAATACGCTCGTATATTTCTAAAATAGGCTAATTCTGTTTTTGAACGTAGATCAGTTGTAGCATTTCATGCATGTATCCTATTTAAAAATAGGCCTATTCAGCTTCAAGATACGCTTATATTACACATACTATAAACACTTCCAATTATTATCTCACATAAACATTAATCTATCGAAATAATGAACTACATCAATTCTGCAATCACAAATAGACCAAGATCCACTTCTATATGTGAAAATGTCTATTCTAGGTAGCGATTGGGCACAGGATTTTCTTGTAAAGATCAATTGCTCTATTACTAGGATAGGAGCGAAATACATCATCGTCATTTCAAACTACATTCCCAACCTATCATCGAAATTTAATTCGCAACACTACATGAAAACGTACTTAGTCGAAATAACCCCCAGACCATGTCGTAACTACCCCAATTAGGAGGAAAAAGAGACTTTGAAGTCGCTTACTTTGACGGACAACTTATAGAAACTTATCATTCTATGTTCATAAATGGGCAGTATTCTTGTAGTTACTGTATAATAACCGGTATTACCGGTCGTAGGAGTGCTGGAGTGTCGGAGAAGTGTGTGTTCAAACTCAGACTCGATTAGTAGAACACTCTTCCACCGGTTAGAGTACTGTACAAACTCATTTTCCATGTAGCACCAAGCTTTTTTCTGGAAAATCTCATCATTTTTTTTTGAAAAAGTCGATTTTTTGCGGATGCTACCGGTTGTTCGTGTAGGGAAGGTGCTGGAAGTCGCTGTACAAACTCAATTTTTTATGCCTGTATCTAAATTTTTCCATCAGAATGCTGTACAAACTCGCTAACTAGGTAGCACCAATACTTGCACCAATTTTTCGAATTTAAAGTTGAATTTTGAAGATGAAGGAGTTAGAATTTTGGAAAAATTGTTTTTCTGTACAAACTCTGCGTCATTAATAGTACCTGTACATGCGGGTACATGCTTGGTCCGGTACATGCTCTTTTCTGTACAAACTCTATTCAAAAAGTTGGTGTTGAAGTTGGTGCCAACTTCAACGACATGTCAAAATGCTGTAAAGTATATTGCCGCTTATGATACAAAAGTGCATCATTATAATGTTAGCAAAACCACGGGAAAAAAAGAATGTAAGCGTCTCATTGTACAACCAAATGGAATGCAAGACTGGCCGGACCAATCAAGACGACATGGCAAAGGACGCTTCACGGTATGCAAGTCATTTTCGCAGTGAGGAAATTTAATCTCGACTCCTTGAACCGCTCTTCAATTGAAAGAAACAGCTACAAAAATATCCATTGACACAGATAAATTTGTGAACCCTTTTCTTAAAACGTTTAGTCTTCTGCATTAAGTGGGTAGGAATATGACTATAGTGTTTGCAATAAAATTGCCCACTCCTGCATTTCCTCTAGAGGTGGCTACGCATTCTTTTAGATGTGCTTCTTTCTACATCTTTCTAACCATTTTTACGAGACTGAAATGTTTGTTCAATATCAATTTGTGTTTATAAATGTGTAATGAAGATATTCGTACTTTTTTGCAAATTTGATGGGGTAGACAATTTTGCTGCACAACACTATAGGCAAGAGCTGCATATAAAAACAACGATGTTATAAGGGTATGATAGATCACTGAAAGTTCCTTACGTGAAACAATGCTCTTTAATGAGCGAATAATATGAAGTCGGCTAAACGCACGAACTAAGATACCGGAAAACTGCAAAGACCAGCTCAATGAACTCGAGAAAATAACGCCAAAAATCCTCGCGAACATCAAAAGATTGCGAGCTATGAATTATGATCTCCTTCCACTTATTCTGATTGAGTTTCAGACCAACGTTTTGAAAATGAGATTCGATGTATCCAATCATTTTCCTTCCAGTTTCATTGACATGTCACAATTAAATTCACTTAAATTAAATATTTCTTAAAGATTGTACCATGACTAAAAACCAAATATTTTCAGTGTCAAATGAAGAGGTGAAAATCAATAAGTCATATGTAGTGTTTTTTCCCTGACAAAAACGAAAACGCCCAAAACTTTATGAAAATTTCATTTTCGTCTTCAATTTCGAAAAACAAGCCAAAAATGAATGGACATAATCTCAGTTCTCGAATTGCGACAAATTAAAAGTTGCATAATGGATACAAATGGAAATACTGATAAGGGCCTACCTACATACTACATAAAGGGAAGTATGTCTAACAGTGTTTCACTAAGTGAGCCTTCCACATTATTAGCACTGTACAGTATATGTATGCATAGAGATTCTAGCCTCATTCACCTTAGTGATGAAGTATTTCGAATTCTGAGGAAACATGACAAAAGCGATGATGGGATAATGACGCGGAGGTCACCACTACGCATTTGGCTGGTTACCACCATCACTTTCGTGACATTCGTCTTTGTTGAATCGCATTCATTTTATTCATTATTACGAAAAGAGAAACTTTTTTCTCAAGCTGTGGTGCCATCACCGCAGGTGAAGGAATCATGCCATACTTGCGGAACGGCACCTCGAAAGGATGGCCCTACCCCGGTGCAACAAGATCTTATTGTGACTATCATTGTAGTAACTGCTCTGCAAAAGGCTTAGACGCTTCAAGAAATTTGGCTTACTGCAATTTCTTTTATATTAGTTTCTTCTGATCGCCTTTGTGAAATTGATAAATTTCGCATTTCGATGACATAATCATGCTTAAGCTTACTTATCAATTTTATCATGTTTGGTATTAACTATAATCATCTTCTACACAGGTAAGAACATCGGAAAATGTGATGCAGGTTACTGAGAAGCATTATTTATAATATTTGTAAATCAATAACTCACTAAATGAATGGTAACGCTTTAAATTGTTCCTTTAGGCTTTAGTTACCTTCAATTTATCAATAGATAACACAATTTTAAAAATACGAATACGAAAAAGAAAAAATTGAGACAAAAATAAAGCGAAAATTTAGAATCTAGACGAATGCAGCCGCAGTCATATGCAGTATGGATTCACCTTAGTAAGTAGTAAGGAATCCTCCCAACTGCGCACAGCGCCCCCCCTCTGGAGCGCGAGTTGGGTTGGTGTGGTTCTGGGTCGACCGGCCGGGTGTGTTTTGGTCGACCGTCGTGGTTGTTCTTGGGCGGTGGTCTTTGTTTTTGGTGTGTAGGGATGGTTGTAGGTTTATTTTGTGTTTAGATTTGGTTTCCTGGTGAAATTCTGGGTTGACATGTTGTGTTTCTTGGGTGTAGGTTTCGTTTAGGTGTGTTTTTGAGTGAGAAAGTGGCTGTAGCGGCGAAACAAAGCCTCGTACGTGAAAATGGACGGCGGATTTGGACTTTTTGGCCAATTTTGGGCCTAGAGGACTTGTTTCCAGCGTCATAGGGCTAAAAATGAAGAACTTCAACCCCCCCTCGGCAGCGATCTTACAACTTTGGTTCTAGAAATGGTAGAGAGTCGTGCAATAGCTCGTTTGAAAGCTAAGAGTGCCACAAATTCATTGTAAAGCGCAGTTTGGCCCTATCTTTCAATCTTTCATTGCTGAGGCTTGAGAGTGACATTGAGACCTGTGGCCATGTTAGAGCGCCGTCAGAG
The DNA here is from genome assembly GCA_907163375.1 of Prostheceraeus crozeri. Taxonomy (NCBI): domain Eukaryota; kingdom Metazoa; phylum Platyhelminthes; order Polycladida; family Euryleptidae; genus Prostheceraeus; species Prostheceraeus crozeri. Next base: position 887,554 of record CAJQUW010005941.1, on the reverse strand, counting down.
GTTGAGTTTTGTGTTTTGGACTCCAGCGGGCGGACGAAGCATCGGACGAGAAAACTAAGACAAGATTTAGAATTAGCTTGATGTCATTGGCCAATGAGGAGCACATCCAACGAGAATCCAGCATTTCTCTATGAATAATGAGGTTTTCAGAGTGACAATCATTCTATCTTGAGTCGCACAGGTGTCGGACGCACGTTCTCCCTCTACATTCCTATTATATCATCCATCTGAAATGGTGAGTCGGAACCTTCCTTCCTCTCCTTCCTTGAGTGTTAACTTAATAGCATCTCTTTTATTTTCAGGCATCTACTACATCTACTACATTTACAAGACAAGATAGTGTTCAGACGTTACAAGGATCTCTGCAATCAGATCGTCTTATGTTGAGGCCAGTAGAAGAGACAACAAAGGTACATAATCCTACCCCACTACAGCGTAAATTTAGACAAGCCATACGATATTACGATCATAGCATAGTATTGCAAACGGAATTATCCCTTCCACTGAAGTGAAGATATTGAACAATCAGTATGGGGACTACGTAGTCATTCCTGTGAATCCATACATTCGTCGCCAACTCGACATTATTGAAGAGTTTGCAACATTAAATATGGACATCCCTACTCCCCCTAGCAAGGAATGGAAGGCAAGAGACGACAATGATACTCCATATAGAAAGATATGGGATAGTAAAAAGCTTTCTTTAACACTATCGCAATGGTGCTCATACTATAAAGAGGAAGGAGATGAAGTGACACCCATCAGATGTGAAGACCTCGCAGAAGGCACTTGGAATATTGGTTTTGCTATCGGTGGAATATATTATGGCTATCACCAGAACAACAAATTAGCCTCTATATCGATGCATGCTCAATCCATCCTATATATACCAAAGCAACCAGACGTTCATGATATTATTGATCAAATCCTCAACTAGAGCGGTACAAAGCGCAAGTCAGAGAAGAATGCTTCCGCTAAACGCAAGCCAAAGAAGGAGAATCAGTAGTCCTTACCTATCTCTACCTTATGACAATTCGCTCATGTGCTTTGAGTGTCGTAGACGTGGACTTATCAGATACATTTCACTTCTTCGCTGCCATCATATTATTTGTGTATTTTGTCGTGAACAGCATCGATGTACTTCATCATTTTGTAATATGTTATAGGACTCTTCATCAGATAAGTAAAAATTTGCAATTTCCTTTTTAGTCATCCATCATAATTTTTATGGATTGTGAGGGTGAACCTGTACAGGAGCTCAGTGCTATTGCTATGGACAATTGGTCATATCAACTTGTTAGTGTAGACCATCAACATGCCAAGTGTGATCCCAACGCTGATAGCTGGGCGAGAAAACACATCCATCGACTTAGCCAGCAATACTTGCAAGACTATGGCTTTTCTAATGAATGTGCTCTTCTTATTGACTTTAAAAGATGGTTAGCAGCTTTAATTTTGTATGTATCTTTTGCAATGATCCTACTAAGGAGAAGAAACTATTTACAAATCTAATCATCAATGATATTCTACTTCCACCTTCGGATAGTAGAGTTAATCAACACTACCATGAAGTCACTAAACGATTTAAGGAATTTAGTGTTCCTATTATAAATGTTCATTGTAGTCGCTACATTCATAATCAATGCTTTTTTCCTCCATATCTCAACACTGCTAAAGTAATGTTTGGTCATCATTGCTCTTTTTATGATAGCTACCAACTGTATCTATTTTATCTGTTTCAAACCAAAAATTTGTAATGCATGCTTGTTAAAGTCGTTTAATAAATGCTTTATGAAGAGATTTGTTATTTTCATGCAACGAGTGGGATAGATGAAGGATGATAATGTCTTTCTCAAATGATTGTGGAACACTAAGTTTTCATAGACAAAGCTTGAAGGGAACTATTCAAGATTATGTGATAACCTTTCATAAAGATGAGATCAACATCAAATCAGTTATTGGTGATACTAGCACTTTATTTTTGAAGTTGATGGATACGTTTTCTAATAGAATTGTAATGGCGAGATTAATTGCAAAAATTCATTTCAGCCATTTTGGGAAAGAAGAGGAGAAGATCGTTTCTTCCACTTTGCTTCTTATTCGATGGAAGTTGTAGATAATCCCGAAGAATTTGTTGAAAGACATATGGGAAAAATTGCTCAACGTCTTGATGCATTTAACCATCATGGCAGCAGTTTAGTGATTGAAGCGATTTCACATATTCACATTCAACTTTGTATAAAAGAAACTTGAAGATGCAATGGTACTTGATCGTAGCACAATTGGTTTTCGAGTTGTATCTGCTTACTCTCGAAGTATATTCCTTCTGCACATGTGTCTATTATTTAGAAAAGCTAGCAAGTTCATGTCTTCAAAAAGACTTGCTTTAGAAGTTGTTAGCAAGAGTGAAAATATTTGCGATGTATGTAAGCGAAAGGATGGAAGTGAAAACGCATCTTTAAGAGATGTAAACATACTTTCTGCCAGCGCTGTTTCAAACGATACTGTATTCAAGTTTTGTCAATGCAGTAACTGTGATATAGCTCATTTTGAGTGTCACTTCTGTCATTAAAGATAGCACCTATGCAAATGTGAAAAATCAAGTTGTAACAATGGTTAAGAGAAAAATGGCGAAACGCAAAAGTCGAAAGTCTTCAAAATTTTCTGAGGCCATTCGAGCTCTTCAACGAATGAAAGGAAATCAGCAATATAATGCTATACGACATGCTAATGATAAATTTATTTGAGAAATTGTTTCTCATGTGAGACGTTTGAGGACAAAGAAATTATCACCACAACAACGAAAGTTACTTAAGCGACATACTACAAAATTGCGATTCATCTCCTATCTTAAAGTTACCATCCAAAGAAAGAGGAAAACTCTAACACACAAGGGTGGTTTCCTTTCAGTGTTACTTCCACTGTTAGCTCCTGTAGTAGGTGACCTATTGGGTAGGATCTTTAATCGTAAGCGATAATTATGCAAATATTGAACGCCAAAGTATTAAAATGGATTTCAGACTTCAATGTGATAAAGTTCTGACTGTATCAGGTCCATCCCATGCAGGTAAACCGTCTTCACTCTGAATTTGCTGGATGAAAGAAAAGAGTTGTTTAGGGAACCTATCAATCGAGTGATTTGGTGTTATGGCATTTATCAACCGTCACTCTGTCAGGAATTGCAACATCGTAACTTTATTCGAAATACAGGAATTATTCCAGTGGATAAGATTCAGTCCAATGATGTCGTTGTATTGGATGACCTATTAAAAGAAAGCAAGAATTCTAAAGATGTTACAGATATGTTCACTCGCGCAGCACATCACAAAAGATGCTTTATAATCTATATCACGCAAAATCTGTTTCCTGATGGGAAAGAAGCCCGCACACGAAACCTGAATACACACTATTACGCTATTTTTAAGAATCCACGAGATAGAAGTCAATTTGAAATTTTAGCGCGACAAGTTGCGCCAAGAGGTTCAAAAGCCTTAATTGAAATTTTTCAAGCAGCAACTGAAAAACCACACGGTTACTTATTTATTGATTTTACACAGGAGTGTCCGGAAGGATTTAGATTTCGAAGTGATATTTTGAAAGAGCCTATGATTATCTACAAACTATGAGTTCTTATTCTCGCATGGCTGTTATTCCTCAGGATGAATATGTGCAATTGACTGCCATGCAGCAAGTAAGACAACCTCTCGCAAATCAAATTTATAAGAATGAACTAAATTATCAGCAAAATGCGCATGCCAAAGATCCACATCGTGCTGTATTATTACAATCGGAAACTGTCGAAGGATTAAAAAGTTTGAAGAATAAAATGCGTGACTCTGTTTCGACTGATACACCTTTAGCATCTCGCGCACATGCAATGTCCCTTTTCAACAGCGTTGAACCATATCTCACTGTGAATGATAGAGGAGAAATCATTTCAGATGAAAATGAAATTATTAACGCTTCACGTTATGAAGACTTGATTCAGTATGCAGCACGCAGAAAGCGCCGTCAGGGCTATGTCCCACCTGGTTGTTCTTACTTTCTTAAACTATTGAAAAAGCACAATGTTCCAAAATTTGCTTTGAATAACACTGGAAAACACTCATTTTGTTGCATGGGTAATTTTCATTGTTTCCACCTAATTTGACCTCACCGATTCCAAATCTGAAGCCCGTTTTTCGTCCAGTGCTCTAGTTTTTCCGTAATCGGTGTTTTGATTTTTTGCAAATTCGTAATGTACTACTGCTACACTACTGACAAATTGGCGATTTTCAATTATAGCAACTTAACCTTATATCTTATAAATGAACTAAATTTTACACTGATATCTACTGATACGGTAGCCTATAGTATTCATTTACTAAATAAAACGAATGTAATACGGATACATTTATTATTTCACAAGTATTCATATGCATATGTGAATACAACTATAGAATGAGCCCAACAAACATAGGCGCATGTGCAGTACAGTACAATTGGATCAGAAGGACTAATTAAGAAGTTTGAAAATTTTCTGATCAAGATCTTAGGTTTGTTTCAGGCAAGCTGGGCAAAAACTTTCTCTTGTAGCTCTTTCGTTTGTGAGGTGTTTCCAATGACTGTCTATGAATGCTCCAGCAATAGTCAGCCATCATGTGTTTATCCCAACGTCCTTGGTAGCGCTCTTCCATGACCTTGAGGTCCTGGTGGAACCGCTCACCTTGCTCATCACTGACGGCACCAAGACTGTCGGGGAACTTGTCCAGATGACTGTAGAGGTAATGCAGTTTCACACTCATCTTGCAGCCAAGGTTGCGAAATGCGGAAAGCATATCAGCCACAAGAAGTTCATAGTTATCGGCTTTTCTGTTTCCGAGGAAGTTTTCAACTACGGTAACAAAAGAAGTCCAAGCATTCCGCTCCAACACATTCATTTTTGCAGGAAATACAGAATCGCGCATAAGTAGCCGAATCTGTGGTCCGTCAAAAACCCCGGCTTTAATCTTTTCAAACGACAATCCAGGAAGAACGCGACATATGTGGTGGAAACATTCGCTTTCGGAAGACAACGCTTTGACAAACTGCTTCATCAAGCCGAGCTTGATGTGAAGAGGTGGGAATATGATCCTATCTCGGCACACAATTGGATCATTAACGATGTTAGGCATTCCTCTCTTCAGAGTTTCACGAACAGGCCAAATTATTTGATTCCAATGCTGATCCCTGGCGCGACTATCCCACATACAAAGGAAGCAGGGATACTTTGTGAAACCTGCCTGTTGACCCAGGAGAAAATTCACCATTTTGAGGTCTACACATATGATCCAGTTGTGGTCATGGTACTTTATCAGTTCAATCACGGTTTTGATATCATTGTGACTTTCTTTCAAATGCACCGAATGTCCTATTGGAACGGATGAAAAGTGATTACCATTGTGGAGAAGGACACACTTATGACTGCGTTTCGAGCTATCCAAAAATAGTCGCCATTCATTTGGATCATAAGCTGGCATACCCAACTGTCGAAAAAGACCGGGCACATCATGACAAAACACAAAGTTATTTTCTTCTGTAAAATATGGAAGAAAGTCTTTTTCTCTATTTCTGAAATATGCAATTTTGGTGCCGTAGGTCAACTGGTTCTTTTCATTAAGTCTGGAGGCTAGTAGTTCCGCTGCAGTTTTGGATAGACCCAAATCACGCACAAGATCATTAAGTTCAGCTTGGCAGAACTTTTGAGGAATTGATGACCCCTCCGGTTCATATGTAGGGTCCTGCGAATCTTCTTGATGAACATGTACATCATCTCCCTCTTCGTCACTACTTGGTTGCACAAATCCCTCGAAAACTGGCACTGGGAGCTCGTCTGAGTGCGGAATCGGCCTGATTGCAGAAGGAATATTGGGATATTTAATTCTGTGTTTGGTTTTCATGGCAACGCCTTTTACATTAACCAAACAAAAGTAACAATCAGTCGTATGATCCATCGGCTCTCGCCAAGTCATCGGAATGCCGAAAGCTAAACCATTACGATTTCCTTTGCTCCAGTGGCGCAGATTTTCCTCACAATTTTGACACACAATATGTGGAGCCCAACGTTTATCTTGATCGCCAATAGTAAGTCCAAAGTAAGCTTTATATGCACGTTTCACAAATGTTGATATATTACGGCGTTGACGCTCAAAAGCATAACATCCACAAATGTAACAGAATGTGTTCGATTTGTCGTAGCAGGCATGTCTTCTTGTGGCCATAATACCTGAAAGAAAAAAATGAATTTATCTTCTATTTCAAACATTTGTCATATAGCTTATTACTATGGTTAATAGGAGTAGTAAGCTCCTGGGTAACACATTTATTATATCCACGCTATTTGTAATAACTTGATGGTGGAGTTGGTTAAGCGCCTTCCACCACGGGTAATCGTGCAGACGGCGAGGGTTCGATTCCCGCCTGTGAGAATTGTTTTTGATTTTATTTTTTAAGAACTCTGATTCTATGTGAATTTTTTATTCCGATCTACTTCAATCTTTATTACACGTGGCCTAAATAACAATTGCTAATGTTTAGTAGATACCTTAATAAGAAACCATACAGTATAATATAGCCTATTATACAGTACACACATGTAGGCCTAGTTACAACCTGCGTTGTAACAGCACATTTTTAATATGATATTAAAGAATGCAGGATCTACATACAGATGCCATAGTTAGAATGATTTCTAAGCTTAGTTTACATCTTTTAGAATAGGCGTCTTCCTCACCTATACAGTATAATTCAGATTGAAGTGACTTACTTCTTTTTTCATTCAGAGATCCAAAAAGGCAACTGATCAAATCGAAAACAAATTTAAATTCGAAGCATTAAAAACAAAACAAAACTTGAGACATCGTTTGTTTTGGTCTTACTGTAAATAAAATTGACTATTGCATTTGACGTTCACACATAAAATTAGAAAATATACGAACAAGATAGGGTTACTGTCAAAATACAAAATAATGATGAAAAATGATAAAAATAGATAACACAAAATCTGGAGCACGTGTACAAGATAGTCTTCAGATTCGGACTCAGGAGATTCAAATTTAACATTAACTGTCTTAAAAATTTATATCAACGGTTTTACAATCCATAGAAAAACGAAAAAAAGTAGAAACAAAATGAAAAAACAAAAATTAATAAAAAATACACAAAAATCAAAATTGCAAAAATCCAGAGCATGTGGATAAAAACGGTTTTCAGATTCGAAATCATGAGGTCCGAATTGACCAAAATGCGTTGTAAAATTCAATGCAACAGAAACTTTCCAAAAATTTGTTGTCCAGTGTAATGAAACATTGAAAGAACCTGATTCTATTTCAGCAGTTGATGCTACTTCATCTACTTCACCGGTTAAGAGTAAAATGAAAATGCCAAGGAATTGGTTCAAGAGATCACCTTCTAAATCCCCTCCCACAACCATCAAGCAAACAAAGGGGAAGAGAACGATGTAGAAGAACTCCTCCAAAGAAATATATGTTCTCAGACTATTAATATGAAGCAGATGTGTTGCTTACCATGTAATGAGCCGCCGGAAGTAAATGTATCTGTAACTTGTACTTGCTGTGCCAGCTCTCACAATGAGACTCCTAAGCAATGTAAACGTAAATCCCATAAGTCCTGTGGTTGCTGTAAATGCAAAAAGGTAAGAAAGCAAAAACATGAGAAGAAGGAGGAAGAGTCAGTCGTCATCGGATGAACTTTTAAAGTCAATCTATTATGATGTAAAGCATCCGGCAGGATTTGCATCTATAAAGAAATTGTCAAAAGCGAGCGGTCTTCCACACTCACAACTTAAACAATGGTTAAAGGGTCAAGCTACATATGCACTCCACAAACAAGCGAAAAAGAAGTACCGGACCCGTCATTATGTTGCTAATGACATTGATGAACAGTGGCAAGCAGATTTGTGTGACGTTGCTGCTATTTCAAAACATAACTCGGGACACAATTTTATCTTAACCGTAATTGATGTTATCTCGCGTTATGCGTGGGCTCAACCTTTAAAAACTAAAGAAGGTAAACGAGTAGCAATGGCATTCCAGTCAATTTTCCGAGAGGGTCGTATTCCAAAGAGAATTCAGAGTGATCAAGGAAAAGAGTTCAAAATTCAGTATGTGGGAAGATTATTTGAGAGATATGATATTGAGCTGTTTAGTGTAAAGAGCGCTTATGAGGCTGCACTACTTGAACGTTTTAATCGCACATTAGAAATCGCTTGTGGCGACATTTCACTGCCAACTTAACACAAAACTGGACAAAGGTTCTACAAGATACGCTACATGCCTGCAATCACTCTATTCATCGCTCTATTGGACACAGACCAGCGGATGTGAATGCTGACAACGTAGATAGAGTGCGTGAAACATTCCAACGCAAGCGTAATAATGCAAAAAGTATTGTGAAAATAGGCGATAAAGTTCGCATATCAAAAGTGAAGAGTGTTTTTGCCAAAGGTTATCTCCCAATTTGGACAGAAGAAATTTTTACAGTTTCAAGCATCAATAAAAAAGACTCTCCCACAACTTACAAGTTGAAAGATTACGATAATGAAGAAATAGATGGCAGCTTTTACCGTGATGAGATTGAGGTAGTCACTGAAAGTGAAACATATTTAGTAGAGAAAATCATCCGTTGCAAAAAACGTCAAGGCGACTAATGGTGTCTTGTTAAATAGCTCGGTTATCCCTCAAGTATAAACTCTTGGATGCGTCGTGCAGACATTTTTCATCAAAGTGATCGCAAGTGATTTATGCAAAACTAAACTTGCGAGTTCAAGATTTAAGTTATGAATCCGACTGCATCGTTTTATTCACGTCCCTCCTATGTAAGTGGCGCGGGTACAATTTACAGTGTTCCTCGCCGTCAACGTGGAGGCAGTATATTTAGCGCGCTGAAATCTGTTGTAACTCCTCTCTTATCTACTGTCGGAAAAACTTTAAAACGATCTGTTTTAAGTAGTGCTGTTGGCTTTGCTGGCGAAGTTGTCAATGACATTGCCAGTGGAAAAAATATAAAGAGTACCATACTAAATCGTGGAAAGGAATTCGGTTTAAGAACATTACAGGAATCCTTAACTCGCAAACGACAAAAAAAAGCACCTAAACGAATGAATGTTAGAAGAAAAAGAAAACAGCGCGGAGCTGGTAAGAGGCGAACTTCACGCAAACGCCGTGCGCGCTCTAATCCTTCATCGCCTGCTAGACAACGACGCTGTCATAACTTCTAATCATGGAGTGTAAAACTTCAAATTTTTGTTTGTTTGATCAACAAGCGATAGAGACAGATATTCTTAGTTCAAGTATTGTAGATTATCATCCTCGAACTGCTGAGAATACTGGCCCAATTGAATTAGTCATTCCTGGCGCTAGTGATGACTACATTGATTTAAGTTATGCGATGGTTGATGTGCGGTTCAGAATTCAGCAAGCAGATGGTACTAACATCGATGCCACACATAATGTTGGTCTGAACAATTTGCCGCTGGCAACACTATTTCGTGATGTTTCTCTAACTATTGGAGAGCAACAGGTACAAGGTGGACAAAGCGATTATCCCTATAAAGCATATTTCAATGCCCTATCACAGTTTCATTCGTAAGCACAAAAGAGTCATATGGAAGCAATGGGATGGTATAGAGATCAAGCAACACAATTCGATAGTGAGAAAAACGCTGATTTTGTAAAGCGATCTGCTTTGATTAAAGATAGTAAAGTATGTCAGCTATATGGTCCACTAAATCTTGACTTCTTCAGACAGTCAAAGTTTTTACTCTGTAATGCCAGCATGCGAGTCAAACTTACATTGAACAAGCCTGAATTTTTGTTGAATGCATATGCTAAAGTTGTCAATTTTAAAATCCATGTGGAAGATCTTACGCTATACATTTGTCGAGTGGTAGCTAATCCAAGTGTAATTAGAAGACATGCTGAGGGTCTTAACACCAGCAATGCTATTCATCCCATTCAACATACAAAGCTTCTCACATTTACTGTTCCTAAAGATCAAAAGAGTTTTATGAAAGATGGTTTCCCTAGTAGCCCAGCCATGGACACAGAATCCATGATCGATGATTCCAATAAATCCATGGAAAATTAAAAATTGAAAATCATTGTTGGTAAGCATGTTTAATGATTGGAAAGCTTATATGCATTGTCAAAATACATCGATTATCATTATTGAACCAAAAATACGCCAATATAATATCTTAAAAACTTGCATTGGTGATTCATGCATAAATCTCGGTTAAACATAGATGATAAACTCGCATTGATAAAATAGAGATTATTTTTTTCAATTCTTATACAGTATTCTCGGGTTGGAAAAACCGAGATAATTTATCTAGTATATGACTGATGGTGATAAATTTTACAAATATTGGATAATTGTTTTATAAAACAATCAAATACTGCATATTTGATATTTTTTAATAATTTTTGATACATTTTTTTTACTATTATTTGACAAATATTATCATCACGTAAATGTTCATATCTGAAACATTTTACAAATATTTATAAATTAATTTGTCGATGTAACAAAGATGTTTCTGCATACTTATGCAATTGTTAGCATTAACCCTATCTGGCCTGGGGAGGGACCGATTCGGCCCCGCTCTAGATACTTTTTAATCCCACAGCTGAACGTCTTTGTGTGAGAAGTCTACCTTCCGTGACTTTAAATTGCGCATCTTTTGGGAGTAAAAGATTTAATTTTGGCCATGCGAGCTAAATGAAAACTAGTTGCGACGCCAAAAAATCGCTGGAAATTGCTTTCTGCTCTCATTTCAAACTTTTTCTCGAATAAATTAATGTAGTGTTGCATAATAGACGCAAATTAATGATTTGATAGCATCAATGCTCTTTATAGTATGATATTGGGATAGTATTTGAATGCGTTTTAGTCTTATATCCTCCATATACTACTCATGAATAAATAGTAGAATAATGAACATTTTCTCATTTTTTACACGAAAAATGAAACTTTTGGAAAAACGCATCATTGTAATAATTGCGTATTTGTCTTCATTTAGGTTTCTTTGTGATAATATATTCTAGCTAATGATAGATAGCCAATTTGGAATGAAATTCTCGCACATGAAAAAAAAGATTTTTCACTGTTTCAATGTTTGAAATTTGAAATACTATTCATGCAGCATTACTATACATGTATGAATAAAAGCAATAAATTAGCATTGATATAGCAAGAAACATGCCAGATAGAACACCTTCGCGTTATGTTTTAGTATTTTTAACATTCCGAAGCGATTGGTTTTGCAACAATAAAAGTATCTAAAATTTGCAGACAATGCACTTTCAAATTTTGATTTGCTATTGATAGCATGGAGAAATTGAAGTTTTAAAAAACCGACTCCACCACTGAAAAGATCATGCCCGAAATATAGTATGCATGTAATTTCATTAAATTTGAGCATTTAGTTTTGGAAATCTGGGGGGGGGCCGAATCGGCCCCTCCCCAGGCTGAGACAGTTAAAAAAAGCCCAGGTCAGATAGGGTTTTAAACAGTGCAGCAAGCGGAGTTCTGAACTCATCTGTTTAGCTACATGATAACAATGTTTACGTCAAATGATTGAAAAATCACAACTTTTTATCACTAGCCAGCAGCTGGTGTCAAAACGGAACCGAATCTCCAAGACAAATACGTGAACAATGGAACTGAACTTGAACAGTGTAATTTGCAATGGAGCAGTGCGCTGTGTTAATCTTCACATCACATTGAAGTCGATGAACATGCAGTTTGAACATGAACATGAACATGCACATGAACATGCACATTGAACATGCAGATGAACATGAACATTGCAGACAAGCACAATAGCAGCACCAATATTCCCCATACTTCATTAATAATTGCAGCTCTACATTAATATGAGAGTTCGTTTCTTCCTTGCATGCCTTCAGTCGAGGACTTCTGTATACGATCGAGTGACGTCATAACAACATCAATCTTGCCTTACACGTAGGATCATTGCTTTATAGAGTGACTCACGCATAGAGTGCGCGTGAGCCCTCGCCGTCCATGGCGCGCATTGACTTACTTTGCGTTTCCTTCAACAATGCGTGACCTCACTGTCTGGCCATACTGCTGCGCTCGTTTCGATATGCGCTCCTCAATCGAACAGAAGGGCTGTGAATTGTAAAGCTTTCACTGGATGCGCCAACGACTTTTCATGCTGATTCTTTACATTGGCAAACTATGATTTCGTGAAGCTTCTTCGAATTAAACGAAATATGATAGAAGTGTGAATCGAATACCTGTGTGACTCAATTTCTGCCGATTCTCTCAAGAGCGGAGGCGACGTAAAAGAAGGTAAGACGATCACTCATGCTACAAGCCAAGTTATTATTCCATGAAGTGCGAGTTAAATTGTATTTTAGCTGTAAGTGTACACCTTCATGGTCTCCTTTTTGAAATAATGTGCTTGAGATTGAAAAAAATTCAACATTTTTTCTAGACCTACCGGTGCTAAAGTTTTTGATTTAAAAACAATGAATATTTTTCTGAAATTCAGTAGGAAAGTTCAAGCGTCGCATCATTTTCAGCGTGATCATTTTTATACTGTGCTTCAAGTGAGGGTTCTATTTCTTTTTCTCACTCTGACCCGGGTTTCATTCGGGAATAGATATTGGAGAATGTGACACGGCTGTTTTAGACTGGGTAGGAATTCAAAAACAGCTTATGTTTTACTCCTTGTTCATCCGGTAGATGTAGTGCGTACTAGGTTGGCAGCATCAAGGTTTCAGGTAGTATCAGGCAAGGAAACTGAGTAGGCCTATTGATAGAGGGTAACATTATAAATTGGAAATTAGTAAGATTTCTGCAATTTTTTAAGTGTCATACTAAAATCATGAGTTAATGAAATTGAAAAACATGATATTATGATATACTATAAAATGAACCAACACATGAGGTCTTGAAGTGAAACCTTATTTTCTCAACCACTGAAACGAATTTTAATGAGCACATTCTGCGATCATGACTCAAAATAATTCAGAAAGCAGCGCCACTGTACTCGGTTTATACAGCATGTTTGAGACGAATAGTAGGTGGATACTTGCTTTTTTTTAGATGAGGCTGCATGAATCCAAATGGTCCCATCCCCTGATTAAGAAATAGGGCTCAAGCTAGCTACATTAGACGGCTGACCAAATGGACCTCATTTGTGATTTAGCTGGTTATAAAAGTAAATCGTCTAATTTTCATAACGACTGATATGTCAGAGCTTCCGAATGTTTTGTAATCCTGGATATTTTGTGGCAAATGATATTGATCGGCAGTCGCGGGTATAATACTGAGTCTATTGTGAAGTACTTATGTCAGGGTGTCCACACATACTCTATTTTCGAGTATATACTCGATTATACTTGTTTTGGGCAAAATATACTCGATTATACTTGTCTATTTTTATCCGGAGTTTGTCCTATTTTTGATCTTCAAAGAAATGAAGTGTGTTCGAAAATGTTGTCTTTACAACAGACTTTATACAGGGTGTCTGCGCACTGGAAAATCCTGAAATGTTGTTATTTGAACTGGAAAACCTGGAATTTTGGTCTCGAGAAGCCGCAGACACCGAGGTTATACTTAAACGTTTTAAATTATGATTATGCATTTTTGTGCTATTCTTAATCGAAATATGATATTTCAGCTATCTAAATGTTGAAAGTCGTCTCATTGTGAGTGTTAGTTCTTCTCTGAGTTATTGCCGGAGATGAAATGCGCCGTTTGATGTGTAGAGGTTGTCGCCCTTTGATAAAGCATAATCAAAGTGAGAATTCAAATCAACATCATACTGATTACCATGAACTGGATCGGCTCCCGACAATGTAATACAACTATTGATGTATGTGTGAAAGCATTTTTATATAATGTAATAAAGAAACTTAAACTACAATTAAAATCTTACTCTTTGATTGCTATTGCTATGTTTAGTTTCCGATACCACTTACGTTATCCTAATTTACAGTTTTGATCGTTGGCAATCGTTTTTCCGATTTTCGTTTCGTCTTTTTGACTTGTTAAAATCGGTGTTTTGGACTATGTTTCTGATAGTTGTCAATTGTTGGCGCTGCCATCGCCTTTGTTTCACGTTCAGATTTTCGGTAAGTTGGTTTTTCAATTTGTGATTACTACATGTACGAAGGGTGGGCAACTTATCGGATATCATTAACGGATTGTCATACGAACAGATACCAGAGTTACTGTTGAAGTAAATGATGACAGGGATGTCTATGAACCATAGATTGGAATATGTAATTCATCGAACTTGCGAGTATTCTTATGATATACAGTTCTATATACAAGTATAAAAGCATGCGTTAAGTATTGAGAGCTCATTGTCATATTCTATTCAATATCAACTTATAGTAGCAAGTAATTTTCAGAAATTATCATGATCACAGCCTTCATCAGAATTGCAAATTTTCAGCCTACAGTCATTTCACCACACTCAATGAGTCTTTTATCCCGAGCTATCTATGGTTAATAGACATCCCTGATGATAAGCATGTTAAAAGAGGTATCCTAATACATATCATATTTGAGGTGGACCAATATCATAGACATCTCCAGTATCTTTGCAACAGTAGCTTGATAGTCTCTCACCACCTTGAAAATATAGCATAGCCTATTTGATTTAGTAATAGAAATTAATGTCTAAAAGCAGACTATGACTTCAAGCCGTTTTGCCACGTCACATTTTCGATTTAGTAAATCAGCCTTTAAAGTCGTCTTTGAAAATGAGCGAAAAGTTGTCAGAGAGATCTATTCAGTTTCCAGCGGTTCAATTGGTAGGTAGAAGTCTTACATGTGATAGATAACATGCTATACTTGGACAATTTTCTTTCAGGCACGGTCTTTGAATCCATCGTTTATGGCTGATGATTTTGAATCATCAAAAAACAAGTTCCGAAAAATGGTCCTTTTGTTGGCAAAGAAAAGTCTCATCGATCCCACTGTTGGAGATAATGCCTTGGTGCAATTTGATCGTTTGCTCTCAAGAGAAGGGAATGAGCTACGGGCTTTGATGACTCCACTACTCGTTTGGACGATTTCTACTGGAAAATTTTAGGAAACAATAATAATTACAGAGACCTTTGGTTGGTCGTGAGAAAAATTTTAACCCTCTCTCACGCAAATGCAACTGTAAGTTGTAAAATATTGCTGTCGCTGTTTTATGGAGTAATGAGCGAAATGCATTGATGAATATGACCTCACAAAATCTGAAATGTGACACAGCTTCTTCATAAATGTACATATAGTCTTTTGTTCAAAATCTGCGTTACCATTATTTTCGACATCATAATCCATTACAGGTTGAAAGCGGATTCAGCATTCAGAAAAGTCAGTTGGTGGAAAACTTGAGAGAGGAGACGATGGTTGCCAAAAGAAGAATCTATAATGCTGTGCAAAAGGTGGAAGAAGTCCCTAGTATAGTGACCCTAGACCTGATTAAGGTAAGATATGATGTCACGATATAGTTTCAAAATAACATAATTTAATCTACGAATTCAGTGGCTATTACTAGGAATAATAATAATGAAGTTATGCCTATCGTTTCAGGCTTGTCGTGGTGCACGAACAAGATATCAATTTGCCCTTGAAAAGGAGAAGGGTGACATTAAGGAAAAAATACAAGATAAGAAACGAAGAAGGAACGCCGAAGCCCTGGTAGAAATACGAGAGGAGGAAGCTCGAGCATCGGCAATACTCCAGGCTGCTACGAGGCGGCGAAGAGAATTAGAACAGACGATGAACTCATGATTTTAGAAAATACTTTGCTCGACAGTATATCATAGATCTGTTCATTAAAACTTCTTCGAATTTTTGTTTTCTAGTAGTTAATGTATTCAGTATCTTCGTCCAAAATAAAAGGGAAATCAATGATATAAATATTTTTGAGGATCTGTTACTTACGCATGTTACTTACCCTACTACCAAGCACGGTGACACGGAAGACCGATCAAGCCAACAAAAATGTAACCCCTCTATACTTTCCATTTTCTCATTCTATATGACCAACACATACTCACTATGATGGTCACTGAAATTGTAACCTAGCTATTTGACTTTTAGAGCCATTTTTTTTAAATGGCGTCAAAAATCATTTTTACAGCATTTTTGGTGACAACTATTGTGACATGCTATGCCTGATTTGCATTTTTAAGCAATTTTATCAACGTCTCGCAGTAGATTTATATCAAACAATAATGTATGAACCGTTTTGATGATGCTACAGGTGTAATCCCTTGTATTGGACCCAGTAAACCCCTAAAATACTACTTACTAATATTAAGAAATATATGAATACGAGTAAAAACAACAATTCATCTCCTGAGCCATTCTTTATCACTACCATTTCAGAGCAATATTCACATTCCCATAATAAAACATTAATTCCATAGTAGGGGATTGTCTTCTATGCCAAACATACACGTACATTCCACAATTTTTCATATTCAAAAAGGCCTAGGCCAGTTTTTATATTAACTTTTTCAAAAAATGGTAGAAGCCAACATGCACACTGAAAATACAGTTAGGCACAGTGTATGTAGACAAAAAGTGCAATGTGCGTCACAATCCATCTTCAAATGGGCTCTATTGGATGGGAGCAATTGTTATTACAGGTGCCTGCCATTATATCGAATGATGGCGGCGAGCAAATTGTTTCCATAATTCTTGTTTATAATGTCCACTTTTCCGCATTGTACCCATGCTGCATGGAAATCCTGGTGAACGGATTCCGATGCTTGTTCACTGTAGGGGCCAAGTGGAGCTTTGTGAAATAAGCAGAATTGGATAATATGCACGAATAACACATGGACAGATGTAGTAACACTTATTTCCAAATCCAGGTAAGCTTTTCGAAAGTATCTTATCCGCTCAACAAACCCACCATTCAACACCGATCCGAAGCAGTCGATCGATCGAGCAGTCTCCTCGAGTGTTGTCGAGCACGTACTAGTATAGATTCAAAAGCATGAACATTCTGCAGAATCTTTTTACATGCATTCCCTGTAAATTCTCCCCCATGCAATTTGGGTTGAATGATTCCTAGATCAGTGTAAAACTGAAATGCCACCTCTTCACTCACAAGCTCCATCTCCTTGAGGATTTTGTTTGTAGTCCTCAGTAAGAGATGGAGCTCTGGTGGTGGGATGTGATGGATAAACAAATTGCTGTCATCACCGAACACAAGAGGTGGATGGATACAGTTCTTGAAGTCCTTGGCCTGGACTTTATCACTATGCGATCTTTCGCACTGAAAGTCATTCGCGAAATTTCTCACTGATCCCAGTGACCGGACATGATGTTGCGACTCCGAGTCCTTGCCGAACTCCCGCTTTGGACATACACACCAAAGGCATGGATGTGTAGAACCATGCGCCTGCAATCCTGCCACAATATTGGCCAACTTCAAGTCCAATGCATACACACAGTTCATGCTCACTTGTTGAATGTTGAGATTTTCCAAAATTCGAAGAACGATGATATACGATTATTTCACATCTTGAACGATGGCGGTGATGAAGATTTTCTTTACACTAGTGTTAGCGAAAGAGTCCTTTGGATGTGGCGTCTCAACATCCTCATCCACGTACACACTCAGGCAGAATTTGAGGAAACCGCCGCCCCCATCGATTCCTATCTTCACGTTGCGATTGTCTAGGTCAATATCCCGTTTTGATGAAATAGTGTCTATAAAATCTTCCACATCTGTGCAATAGACAACCTCACGAAGTTCCTCTTTGTTGTTGCCCGTATCTAGTTTCATGAGTGTGACAGAAAAGTACTTGGCGAGTTGCTGATCTCGATCGTGCAAGAACTGAGGTGTGTGTGCTTGAACGGCATGTCGGTTATGGGAAATGCGACGAATGAATGGCAATAATTTGCGATGAACGCTGCGATTTGAAGTTCCAAGGGCCAGTTGTAGACTGCTGATGTCCGATGAAGAAAACGTCGTTGTGTCCTCTTTCGTGTTCACATTGATCTTCAATGGAAATGGTCCTGGACTCTTCAGCTTGATGCTTTTCGCACTTTCATCCTTCACCTTGTCACTGATGACACTATAGGCCACCACCTCTTTCGTACGTTCATCGACGGATTCACACATCAATCAAGTTCTTTCGCAAGTTGGATAAGTTGCACCTGTGTGAAATCCCACGATGAATGATGCCTTTACAATGAAGGCACATTTTCACTGCAGCACACATTGACGTTTGGTTATTGGAGGAATCGGATGACGGTCGTCCTCTCTTCCTCTTGGAGACCAACTTAGACTTGGTTCTCGCGACGTTGCAAATTTCGCACTCACAATATCGACTTTCATCCAAACGAAGGCGACGCACGTGTGGAAGGATGTCATCGAAGTCGTAGGGATCAGGCAAATCATGAACAGTCTTTTTCCCATTCTCGAGATCATATAGATCTCTTCGACATTTGCTGCAAATGGAATTTGGGCAGCATCGCTCTTCGGGGTCAAAGTTGCTGATGAAGAAGTCCCTTATTCGCTTTAGCACAATATCAGTCAACGAATAACCACCTTTATCCATGCAAACAATGCACACTTCGTCTCTGTTTTGATCATGAGTTAGGAATCTTTGGTGATGAACCGAAGCCGTGGCCATTTCGTTGAAATGTGAAAAGCTGAAATGATCTTGTTTGCTTGGCAAGTAGCAATCGATAAAATTCAAATGTGAACTGACAACAACAAGCAGATCTATTCAGCGCAATGCAGAAAGCCAAACATAGAAATCTGGTCGACCGCCTTTCTCGTGCGTGCTACACAGAGAAAAACTCACGCGACGAGTGACACAGTGATTCTGATTTTGCTTAAAGAGATCATCAGAGATATCCATGCTTAGGTACCACAGGTTTGTAAATGCAGTGTAATACTATCAACATCCAAAAAGTGACAAAATAACCATGCAATTGCCGAATTGATCATGAATATGCGTATGATGTAGACCTACAAAGCAAAACTAATTTACGTAAGCAGCAAGCAGTAAGACTAATTTACACACAGCACATACCGGTGCTTCGATCAGGTCAGTAGGCCTACATGTATAAGCCTACAAAGATGCTAGTTGAATAGGCTATTACTATCCATGTGCACAACTAGGTTCACATAGGCCAGAAATCTAGTATTCTTGTACTATTGTATGTATACACAAGAATACAATGAATTGATCAGCTTTGTTACATTTAATTCCTACTTAATATTAGTAAGTAGTATTTTAGGGGTTTACTGGGTCCAATACAAGGGATTACACCTGTAGCATCATCAAAACGGTTCATACATTATTGTTTGATATAAATCTACTGCGAGACGTTGATAAAATTGCTTAAAAATGCAAATCAGGCATAGCATGTCACAATAGTTGTCACCAAAAATGCTGTAAAAATGATTTTTGACGCCATTTAAAAAAAATGGCTCTAAAAGTCAAATAGCTAGGTTACAATTTCAGTGACCATCATAGTGAGTATGTGTTGGTCATATAGAATGAGAAAATGGAAAGTATAGAGGGGTTACATTTTTGTTGGCTTGATCGGTCTTCCGTGTCACCGTGCAAGTTATATACTAATGTTCAAGTTATGATTTCTTTCAGCAGAAAATATCATCTAGGTACAATATCATTTTTAGCCACTGTTATGCATGAACTGTGATCGAAGTTTTGATAGAGCTATTTTGATCAGTCAGATACTCGAATATACTTGTTTTTTGTTCAGTTACGCGTGTGGACGTTATGTTGCATTCTTAATATTTTTTTGAATTGTGTTTGCATGCAATACATTATTATAATTATGTCTGCTTCTATTTGTTGAATATCTATTTTATATTTCATATCTTATTGTCAAAGTGAATGCATTTTGAACCAGTCCTCAGTATGTGGATTGTGCCATGTAAGTCATCATGTAATTTGTGTCACAATATATGGGTTCTCTGTTATGACAATCATGTACTACCGGTATCTACTTAGTTTGGGGGAGGAGTGTACAGTCACAGCCACTGGTTGACTGGATTATCATCACCTCGCTAGAATTCAATAATAATCAATAACTTGATGCAGTAATGTGTAATACAATAACTGGAATTCAGTAATATTTTGCTGAAAACATTTTAAACATATTCATCACTCAAAAATTTTAAATTGATAAGATTTCAATACCGCGTTGAACCAGCCCTTGCTCCCAAGACTATGAATTCACTGTCATACTCGTATGTTCAACCAGTATTTAACAGAAATTCTGTGATGACTATTTGGTACCACACATTTTAATTGTCTATTAAATTGCTTTTACTTTGATTACAACCAATTAAGTCTTCTATGAAATCCTCGCACGACGACTTACAGTCGTTAGCAGTTCAGAACTAATTTATAACAAAGTTATCTAAGGATCACTTATCAAAAGTAGCGGGCACTATAACAGATCTTGGGTCTTCATATGTGTCTCTAAATTAGTTTAGACAACTAAGAAGTATCTGTCATAGTGAATTTATTGGTCATTCTTATTTGCGAATGATTGTAGAATTTAAATTTAAAAATTTCAATACCATGACAGCCTCCAAAAATTGATATTGATAGAGAGCATGCAACTTCGCATAGCAGGGATGAAAATCTTTAGCGGATACGCGTTTCCACCAGTGTCCCTTGAAAGGCTATAATGAATTTTTTTAAATTTTCTATTTAGGGCCCACGGAATTCTAGAGGATTCCGTGTTAGGGCCCATCAAAAGTTGATTTCTTGTCAGAGCCCCAAATTGCCCGTTCTCATCCCCGCATATGGGTAATGTACGTTTATGTAGGCCGACCAATTAATTGCAATAATTTTATCCAAAAAATCAAATGGATTGTCAGCTTAATTTCGTCAATTGAGAAATTAATTAATTGCACCTAATGGTAGCAATTATTTGAAATTAATTTTTCATGGCCCCTGTTTATCAGTGATGTTTGCGCTCGGTGAAGGTTTCTTTCTTGAAGACCATTATTTATCAGGGTGCAGTCAGAAGTCAGGTAACATCTAAATCTGCTTGTCGTCGGTGAAAGGATAAAGGAGCTTAGCGGACGATAACTGATTTATTGTCTTGCATATCTTTCATATCACCTGTTTTTCAAGTGAAATCAAATATATGTAAGCCGTCAAGTTTGGCGGTTCGTCCGAGTAAATGCAGATGAAAACGTCTTTGTCGAAATTTGCTGAGCTTGCAGCTGCTGTCCACAGTTGCCCTCCATCCAGTGCTGGTACGGAGCGAGTATTAAGCTTATACGCACCGACACACAAAACTGAGAATCCGTCTTTCACACCCCGTGTTGTGAAGATTGTAACAGTTCAGTTAGCTCTATAGATGATGACATTGACTTGATTGTGAACGAATGAAGGATTGTTGTAATGATTGGGGCCGTCTTGTTGGCATCTTGTTCAAAAGTCTACTCATTGCTTTTATACTTATGTAGGCCCATATTAAGCAAGAAGATGATGCAAATTTGTGTAGAGATGTAATTAAGGAGTTGTTATGTTTAGACTTTTTGCACTAGTAGATTTATTTTTTTAATTGTTTTCTGATTTTCGTTAAATACACACGTATGTACAGTTTTCAACAGATATCCTGATATTATTTACATGTAGGCCCAGTTCTTCTTTTTATATTTGTGCCTTCCTTCTGTACCAGATGAGAATATCTGTCAATTTCAGACTGATCAAACCAAAATATATTTGCGTAGCGAGTACATGTGCATGTATTCCAAATTCATGGCATTATCAAAACTTGACATGACTAGACTACCGTATGTCGTTGACCTTGAACAGCCCGGTTAATATCAAATGATATTAACTGAGCAATGCTAACTAATTCAAATATGCCATATCAAAAGGTCGGTTGATAATTTCGTTATATATATAGAACTATCTAAATCTGTATATAATTGCACTTAATATTAAATGGCAGATCTATAGATAAAAGTGAAAAACTTAAGTGCATATATTTTTTTCATTGGAATTTTTGATTTAATTGTGTAATAGTTGTTCTGTAAATGTAAAGCTATTATATTGATCAGTATACTTAATCCCTTCTTTGTAGATGGAATTGTTTTCCCATTACACGTATTCTCTCAATTCCATGGGATGTTTCGGGCTTTTCTGCAGCTCATTTAAAGTGGTCTCGTTATTCCTGGTAAGTTGCAATTATTATGATCATTTAACAGGCATTTTCGTGTGGATTGACGTTGAAGGTGGTCGTTTTCCGGATGCACATGTTTTTCCAATTCCATTGAAAGCTATAATTGGTGCTTCTGAGTTTGGCAGCTCATTCTCTACTTGTATATTAAAGTATGAATCATTAAAAGAGGAATCATTTTCAAAATTTGTGGCTGTTTGAAAATGGGACTAGGTCATTCTCTTTTCTCTGCAGCTCAGAAATTCTAAGTCGTTACATGACTTTCATCATTTAGTGTACGATGTAGATGATATAAAAGGAGTTTATCGAATATTGATAGATATAAAGTACGTGATTATGTAATGAACTAGAAAGAAGAATGGAAATAAATGATCACTTTAAGTAATCGAAAATTGCCGATGCTGTTGAAAATATATTCCCAAACTTTCGTCTGTCTCAGACCGCGTCAGGGGACGACGAAAATTTGAGAATATGTTTTCAACACAAACAGCATCGGCTATTTTCGATTTTTTAAAACAGTAGGCTGTTTATGCGGAACACTTAAATGATTATTTGAAAATGATATTCTATTCAGCTACAATTTGGTCATCTTAAATCAATAAAGAATCTGTCTAATGATCCGCGCGTGTCCCGAAATTTGAAAGAGACAAGTGTGAATTTTTGGAAAATCTGATATACTAGCTGCTATCATGTGACTCAATCAGTAAAAGTCAATCATCAAATGTCAAGTTTGAGAAAGCCCCTCCCCCTCCTATTTGACGTCAATTGCAAACAGCCCTACAATGGTTTTAAAATAACATAATTTTTGTTTCGTTGCAGGTGGTTAATGCTCGTGGTGATATCCACATTTGATGCTTTACTTCCATTGTCCTCGATAACTTTTGGTACTCGTTGCTGATCACTGTGTCAATGTGTGCAATTGGATTGATTATCTGTGGTTGATCCTTCAATATTTCGTGCGAATTTTATGGGATGAATACTGCGAAATAATCTTTGTGTTTTTGGAATCCATTGAGTTCATGCATGTCATACTTGTGTGTCAGAACGACATCGAACGTGGTTATCGTTTTATTACTATACATATATGGCCCCTTGAAGTGTCAGTGGCTCGAAGCGCGGTCGATTGACTTGCCATATTAACTTGATATTATCGTCTTTTTGTCAGTAGAAGTGCAACAACGTGTTTCTTTTCACAATAACTTAATGCAGCACACTTCTGTTTATGATGCCAAATTATACCGATGACTTACTGATAATCACTACATCTATCGTGTATATGCATTTTCAAGTCTTGCAATGTCCTAACGTTATGTCACCATGATTATCGTGAATGCTTCGTGAATTTGTCGTCTATGAATGTATTGCATTTCATATATATTAGACCCACTATAGCATGGATTATACAATGAGATTATATCAACTTCATAATACACGCATGTGTCTTAGCGTATCTATCAATTCCGTGTGTAATTCCAGTTCATAGAATCCTAGAGGCCAGCTAACAGGTCTCTTAAAGGCAAATTAGATGTAATTTTTCTGTTGGATACTGAATTTAATTCTGTTTTTAATTGAGTTACAAATTTTGTTAGAGTAAATCCCAGAACTTTGAATTGGCTGCTGCGGCTGTGCCTGGGATAAAAATATGTAAAACAATTCAATTTTAATTTTTTGAATTGACTCTTTTGAAGGTTTGTTCTGTTTTTCTTCTATGCAACTTAATTTAGCTTTTATTATCCAATTTCAGAAGAATCTCAATGTTTGTAAAGAGAAAGACTAGCGAACAAGTTCGTTATGTGAAGTGAACTTTTTTGTGGTTATGTTTTTTAGCCTCCATGTTTATACTGATTAATTGTTTCTTTGTTATAGATAAAATCTATTTATGCCATAATGAGCTATGTATTATTTCCTTAATATGTGAATTTCAGGTAGTTCTAGCATGCAAATCAGATATGATTTACCATGCAATTGATGAAAACGTAATGGCGCGTCAGGCTGGTGAAATTCATTTTTTGAACCGCATGATCGATCCAGAAATGAATTGAATAGAAATATGTGAAGAACCCATTTGTGATTACGAGCACCTCAGTCGGCAAGTGCAATAAATCATTGCATATTTCTAACACGAACTGGTCTATTCCACACTCAGTTGGAGAATTCAATTCTGTATCGATCGTGCTGTTTAAAAGCGCACTCCACCTTCCTGGGGACCATGGTCAACTTCATCAAGTGCATCGTAAAATCATGCATGATTTTTTGAGCAACATCAAATGTCACATTGATAAATCATTGATACTCAATGGATCATGGATAATATTTATGCATTCCCATGCATGATTGATCTCTGATACATGCATGAAATCATCCATAAATATCCATGGACGGGCGACTAGGGTTATTTCCATCAGAAGCACCAAAACTCCTAATGGTAGCAATGGTTGAAAATGATGCATTCAATGGCAATGTCAAGAAGAATCCTTTCAACTTCAAACACAACAGTTTGAGTGAAATTGCTTTACGTGTAAATGGTGTCAGTCATCCTGGACCGCCCTATAGACCAGACTTCTTATCAATTTTTGCGCAGCTATGTTGACTATATGAATGTCTTTGGCTTTTACAACACAGACGACACCAACGGGCTTACAATGAAAGAGTTTAAGAATGGCTATACTATTTATGCATTTGATTTGACTGCCGACAGTGATATTAGTGCACCTTATCGTCAAGCTCACGTTCCTCATAATATTCGCTTGGATCTGGAGTTTAAAACAACGCTAGCTGCGACGATCAATGTATTGATTTATGCAGTTTTTGATTCAAATATTGAAATAACTAAGTATCATGACGTGATTCTTCACTATAATTGTTAATGAGTTGGTTGAATGCTGACGATATTAAAGCTAAAGTACAGCGTAATGCAGATGAAGCTCCGTTGAAAGCTTTTGATAATGACTATTCGCTAGATACCCTACCAACTACAGTAAAACAGCATCCCATCTTTATTGTATTGAACACTCAGTCAAAGAATTTAGAAGGTGAACATTGGAAAGCTATCTTTATTGGAAAAGACAGACGCGGTGAACTATTTGACTCTCTTGCTCAACCTCCAAATATACCAACACAGCAGTGGTTGAGAAAACATACTCGTCAATATCAACGAAATGAGCGCATACTACAACATCCACTTTCATCAACTTGTGGTGCTTTCGTATTGTACTTCATTTTAAAACGTTTGCATGTACGTCGATTTAAATCTGTTATTCAAAAGTTTTCATGTAACCCATCTTCTAATGAAAAGATGATTTGTAGGTTCTATAATGATTTGAAATAAAACATCATCATCATATTGGAATAAAAGTTGTTTTTATTTCACAATCCGCTGGGTATGTACATATTCGATTAGATGTTCTAGGACTGTATCTGCTTGCACTTCTGATTTCAGTCCAGTAATGATAACTTTACTGTTGTGAAAGATTGCAATATGTACAGGATTCCAACGATTAATGAGAGCCGCAGGAAAAAGTTCTGGCTCATAACACAAACTGTAGCTGCTGCCAGGGCTGTGGAGCCGGAGCCTTAAGGAGCCGATGGTTTTGGTCGGAGCCGGAGCCGATTTATCACAAAGGCTCCGGCTCCGATAGTTTGAGCTTTGATATAAATCTAGAATTTTAAAAGGTATTAATTGGCATCATAAAAAAATTAAATCATTTGAAATCTAAAGATATGTCTTTTAAGTATGCCAATGATCTGTCCTCCACGATATCTTTCTTTGCAGTTGCCGCCTTCTTTTGTATTATATTTATTATATATTTACACACATGTGTAATATTTTTTTATTGCATATGTTTTGTAAGACTAATTTCCATATTGACAACGTATTCTCCAAAATCCATTAATTTGAAGACTTGTTATATACATGCTAACTAGATGATTGTAGATTCCTAGAGACAAGTCACCAGTCATTTATGTACACATTTCCAGTTCAGTCAGCAAAGATAATATAGCTACATTTCTTGCGCAATGTCTCAAATCTAATACGGTTACTATGTAGGCTATCATCTATCGGTATGGCTACTGGCAGAAGCTACTGGCATCTGTGACAATGTTAATTTCCTTAGATCATATTGTAGGCTCTTGTGCAGTCCCCCCACCTACATTTTTCAAAACAATCAATTATTCAATTTGATCAATTTTGATTGGAGGGATAACTCTTCACACTCACACGAATGACCTGACTACAAATCCTCACATGGCTATAGCAATAAGCGACCCAGCCACTTCTAGTAGCGCCCTATTATTTTAAAGATATCTCATTCACAATGAATTTCCTTTGACTTCAAAATTCAAAGGGTATATTTCAATGCGAAAAACCCGAAGTCAAATTACAATGTTGACTTGCTGACGAAGTTTGCGACCATGACATCGCAATTACCCACGTAGATTTTTACAACAGCACGGAATGCTTCACTCAAACCGGTGATGCTGAAACGGACATCCAATGGTGCTGCATCTTTTGACCAGAGAAAAAATGGGGGGGGGGAGGACTGCACAAGAGCCGTATCGTGTAATGATATTCCCCAAATGTCATAGACCTGTGGATTTCAAGAATTTTCATTATTATTTTTTCCGTCTTTCAACACTTTATGCTGATATCATGTTGACTTACATCTAAACAATAAAAAAAGACTGAGACGCTCTCAAAAGGCGCCTTTTGACCTCCCTTTTCTATTGTCTGTGACATTAAACCGCACGCGCATTTGAAAGCTAGCAAAGTAGATGGGATTTCTGCTCGGTGCTCGCAGTCAAATTTTTATTATGCATAGCACCCTGCAACATACTGTGTGATACTCCGAGTTCAGTTTGCCTAACCATCATCAGAGGAATAGTGGTAATGTGTTATACATAAATTGAATATAATAATATACATGAATCATTGATGAATTATTTAGTGCAACTTTACGCCATAATGAAAAATACGAAATTAATATAATGTAAGTTAGGCCTTAACTTATTAAGTATGCTGCATAGAATTACAAAACTTGTCCTAAATTAGATATTTTTAATTTTTTAAGTATAATTTTCAATTGTACATTTCTAGCCTACACTGCAATGAGGCTATCTAAATTACAATTTCTACAGATGATGAGTCGTGGGCTACCCACCGATCATATTATTCATGGACCAACAGACTATTGAATAAAGGCAATAACAAATAACAATAACAACCTAAGCTAGCCTATATACACTTTAATATTCAATAAAGCAATTGATATCTTTATTGATACGGTATATTTGGCTATATAGCCGATACCCTTTCCATGTTCGAGTAGATACAGGCCCTATAAGCTATTTAGAGGCATACGCTATCCAGTTTCATATTCAAGCTTTGTCAAAAAGCTTATACTATGCGGCCCCTGTGACGGCTAATTAGGTATATCATAATCACTCATGTGGTCTTATTTAATGTAGCCTCGCAGTAGACTGTTTGCAGGCTAGGCCAATTTATATTTAGCCAGTGCGGGAGATCTTTATCTAATTTAACCAATCCTGGCTATAACTTTATTTTATCTTTCAGAGATAGTCAATTCATGCAAAAATATATGACAAGTATGTTATTTGTCATTATATTAGGCTATTATCATTTTTGTTATTAACTTAAGTCGTTGCTTGTTAATGAAAACTAATTTGATGATTGTAGCAAGCCTCTAAAGGCCACACCGTTATCCAAAAAACCCGTTCAACGGATCCAGGATAACCAGCATAGATAGAACCTGAATTTGAAGTCGGAGCCGGAGCCGAGCCGAGCCTTTCACATCAGTGTCGTGGAGCCGGAGCCGATGAGATAACGCATCGGCTCCACAGCCCTGGCTGCTGCTATGAATCTTCGAAAACGACACATCTTCACTCAATTGAGTAGAGATCACCATACTGTTGACAGTCAGATTCGACATCACACACTTCTCCCTCTTCCACATCCGGTGTAGGGTAGCTTCTGCAGTTCTAAGCGCATTAACCGCGCCGATGAATGAGAAAGGGCGCCGAGAATTTGTACCGTCCCGTTTGGAAAGAGTTGCAGGTTCCGTAAATTGCTCATCTTCACCACTAACATTTGCGGTCGACCCGGATAATACTAACTGTTTGGAATTTGTTGATGTAATGTTGCGAGATCGATTTTGGTAAAGAGTCTGATGCGGCGGAGAATGTTGACGATGGTGCAACGATGACGTCTCATGATGAAGAAATGAGTAAATAGAGCGATGTATCTTCCTTTTATACTTTTCCCAACTACCTTGATGAAATGTGAAGCAGATAGAAAGTTGGGAATGATAGATTTGTATTCGTTGCTTTTTAAGTCGCAACCATATGCGATTTCATATGCGTGAATGTCTTTTTATATAGAAGTATTTCAAGTCCTTCATGATATGATTTAGGCACTGAAAATGTCGATATGATAAAGCAAATTCTCTTCTCATATTTCCAGTATAGTCTTTGAAATAAACGTTTTGATCATAATCAATCTCAACATGTTGTAGGGAATCTAATTTCTAACTCTTCATGATGGAGTGATTGTGTTGAAGGTGGTGTCTGATTAAGATTTGCATAGCAAAGCGATGAACTCTCGACGAATAAATGACATAATGGAGCGATGTATCTATCCTTTATATTTTTCCCAATTGCATTTGCGAAATGAAAGTGCGTTGATGAATTGATGAATGATGAATTTTAGCGTTTCAAAATATTCCAAATCCCTCATGATGTCATTAAGATTAAAGAATTGTCGCCATGTTTTTGTAATTCCTCTCGATGTATTTCCATGAGAATTTTTGAAATGAACTTTTCCATTGCGATCAACTTTGATGTATTGTTGAGAATCCAAAATCCAAGCCTTCATGATGTTATACAAATTGGTAATATATAGATCACCAGAATATGAAAATGTCGTTTTATCATATTTTGCTTAGCAATGCAGCAACAAATAGATTTGCTAGTAATCGAGCCGCTAATTTTTCTACTCCCATTGATAATATACAACAGCTGAATGGAGAGTGGGAAGTAGGGGTCACACAACTTGTTCACAGTAACTGTGTCCATACTTTTGATCATGAGGTGATGACTATTAATATGAGACGCACAGCTGCTTACCAATGTGAAAAGGGCTGCCGAGTATACATTCCACAATGGCCGAACAAAGATCTTCTATCATGTCAGAAATTCGTAGATGATTTCCTGAATAAAGCGTGTAAACACATTGTCCAATTTACTCAGCACATTGGTGATCATAATTATGTACATCATGGAGTTGATAAAGATTGGATTGTTTCTTTGAGTTCCAGTTTAAGAAATGATTTAGGTTACTTCTCTAGCACCTTAATAAGCTATGATAATTATAACGTTAATTACCACCCAAGTGGTCATAAACAGTAAATATATCGAGAGGAAGCACGGTGGGTTTAAATTTCGAAAAAGTCAGAAAAAAATGCCCGACCAATTTGTCATCATTTTTTGATAATATGCCAATAGCTGATCATTTTAAGACAAAAACGAAAATCTTTTAACGATGGCTTTCTGAGAAAATGGCGAAAAGCGCTTTTCATACAACTTATGAAATAGTTTTCAAACTTATAGTGAAAACTGAAAGATTAGAGCTCAGTATTGTTACAGTTTTGTAATCAATGATGATCATTGGTCCATCTATAGATAGAATGACAATCCGCGGTGACCTCGCCTTTTATTATATTCAATTAATGTCCCTCAAATACTACTTACAAGAGCAAAATCCTTTTTGATGTATTACTTTGGATATATTTTGCACTGCTTCTGAATCCTACTATTTATTATAAAATCGAAATACAGAGCTCAGATGAGCTTCTTTTCGATAATGATATTGATACGATACACGTAGGCTGCATGATATACCGGCATTGGTTATTTAAAAGAAATTAATTACTGTGCAAGTGCTTTTGCGATAACAAGGAAAATCCTCATTTTACAAATTTATGCACTCGTCTAGAAAGAATAGACCTAGCTAAACAATTTTCTGAGAACTCTTTTTTTAGTCAAAGCTGATTAGAGCTCTTGCTAGCGTAGAGTATCTGTGTTGTCGATATCTTTGATGTTTTACAATATAATAGAGCTACATGTATATAGCAATCGGTATTCAGTTTTGAAATTATCAATGAAAATCTATGAATGTGAAAATCTATCATGCATCGAAGCTTTTAAATTTGCAAGCTTTTTCATAGAAATCTAATTAACGTGCGTTGTGCTAATTTCACTATCTATGAATTCAAATTGCTCAGAAATAAATTGATATGCGCACGTACAAGTATTGCGTGCACATATTCGTTGCACTCGACTCTTCTGCTAGGTTATCAGGTGAAGAATGCCACATACTGCTAAATCGTATCTGGGAAAGTCCAAAGAAATGCGTCCCATAAACAGCAGACACAACGAGATCATAAACAAATACTTCATGGAATACAACGTCGACGATAACCGTTTGCCCAGTGCTCTCTGCTCAACATGTCGAACTGTCGTTTTAGACTATGGACGAGGTATTTTCAAAAGACATTTAGTTCTTGCTGATCACTCTTTAATGACAGGAACGCCACCGTATACACGTTCACATTCGCATTGCCCTTGTGTCCTGTGTCAACTTGCATCCGCATAATTCAACGACATCATTATCGACGAAAATGGATCGTGGTAGACCTCAAGAGATCATCAATGAACATCGCGAAGTTGTGAGACTGTGTTGTAAGTGCTTATCAGCCGTAGCCAAAGGCTGTGAGCACAAGTGCTGCGAAACTTCACGGCGGAACAACATCCAGGACTTTATCAACAACAGCAATCAGAACACAAAAGAATTGATGGCGTCGCGCGTTCTGAAAGAGAAGATCAACTCGCCTGAACATTCTTCGAGTTCTGCAAAATTTTCTACAGGTGGTCGTCCAGTTGAAGTGTGTTGTTCAACGGTAGCTCAATCGTCGTCTGCACAACATCTAATATCAGCACGCGGTATGTCCAAGTTGCAGGTCGATCTAAACTTATCCACGAACAAGACTCTATTAGTTGCCAAATATATTCGCAGTTGTGCAGGTAAACGAGGGATTATTGAAGTTGGTTTGAAATCAAAACTGTCTAAAGTGAACCATCGTCTTGATGATTGCTTTGATGTGTCTGTCACAAGTGACTACAAGGACAAAGATGGAACAATCAAAGGCCAAGAAACTGCTTATTGCTGTGATTTAAACGGCCTTATAGCAAGAATTCAAGAAGAAAGGAATCTCCAGACGAATGAATTGACAATTAAAGACGGCATTGATGGTGGGGGCGGCTTTTTGAAAGTATGCTTTGCAGTTCTAAGCTCCAATAGAGAATTTCAAAAAGAACGTCGACGAATTCAATACATTCATGGTGCCGCAGCAAGGGATCTCAAAGAGACAAGTGTCAAAAGAACCTTCCTTATCGCAATTGTTCCGATCATTTATGAAAATTACAGAAATATACTTTAACTGTGGGTGATTCTGAAAATGAAGGACATGTTGGCCGACAGGATGTTTCTGTCAGCAGATTTGAAGTTGTGAAACATTATCTTTGGTTTGATTGCTCATAGTTCTGTGCATCCGTGCTGCTGGTGTAACGTTGACAAGGCAATTTTATCTGAGGAGGGCACCCTGCGAACTCTTGGGAGGATCAAGCAGCAATTCTGGAACTGGCAAAAATCAGGTGCCGCTCCCAATTCAGCTATGCATTTTGAAAACTGTGTCCATTCTCCTTTGTTAGCAGGTGATTCGGAGACATTAGTAATCGACCTGTATCCTCCACCTGAACTCCACCTTATGCTAGGTGTTGTGAACCATTTGTATAGAGCAATAGAAGCTCAGTGGTCTGGAGTCCGATGCTGGGCTGAAGAATGTCACTTAGAGCGTCAAGCGTACCAAGGAGGATCATTTGATGGGAACAGTTGTCGCAAACTTCTCAGGAATGTAGACAAATTACAATCAATGTGTCCGATACAAATTTTGAAATTTGTAAAGACCTTTAGTGATTTCGACAAGGTTGTTTCTGCACAAACTTAAATGATCAAAACTTTGTTGAATATCTCGACAAGTTTCAGGAAAGCTATATGGCCTTGAGCATACCGGTGACTCCAAAGGTCCATTGTGTTTTCTATCATGTGAAAGAATTTTGTTTGAAGAATGAAGCTTCACTTGGTCGATCTTCAGAACAGTCACTCGAAGCTATTCACAGTGACTTTAAATCGACATGGTCCAAGTATAAAGTGCCAGAGAATCATCTAAATTATCCGACCGCACTACTTTGTGCTGTGCGTGGGTGCAATAGTAAGAATATTTAGTTTGTTCACCAGTTTATGTTTATTACATTTCGCGGCATTTTATGAATGTGTTTTCTGTAATTTCTAAAATACATACTTACTCCGTATCGTTGTCAATGTTGATCATTTTTTTGATGTAAATCAAGTTGATTTCTATGAATTTTGTTCTGATATCATATAAAGATGCAGACACATTAACGTGGGTATCATAATTAGTAGAATTACATTATTATGAATATTTTGCATAAATGTGATTTGTAAATTGATGTTCATCTTTTCGACTTCATATCAGGATTTTGCTCTTGTAAGTAGTATTTGAGGGACATTAATTGAATATAATAAAAGGCGAGGTCACCGCGGATTGTCATTCTATCTATAGATGGACCAATGATCATCATTGATTACAAAACTGTAACAATACTGAGCTCTAATCTTTCAGTTTTCACTATAAGTTTGAAAACTATTTCATAAGTTGTATGAAAAGCGCTTTTCGCCATTTTCTCAGAAAGCCATCGTTAAAAGATTTTCGTTTTTGTCTTAAAATGATCAGCTATTGGTATATCATCAAAAAATGATGACAAATTGGTCGGGCATTTTTTTCTGACTTTTTCGAAATTTAAACCCACCGTGGAAGCTTATTAGATAGATCTTATTCCAAAAAATGAAAAGACGTTGGTGAAGAAGATTGTGATTAAGCCAAGAAAGACAAACATGACTCCTGAAACATTATTGAAGAAATTTAATTATCTCCTTCGAGTTGATGGTAAACAAGTGGCAACATTGACTTATATCAAATCATCTAATCATATTGCAATAAGTAAATTAAATGATGATGATCTAATGTAGTATTAGTTTCTTCAAAAGATTTTCATCAGTTCTTACGACATCGTTCTGCAGCTGTTCATGGAAAGTTTTATATGCAACATTTGACATGTGAAAGGTCAAATCAATTTGATACAGAATGGTCCGTATGTTTATACAGAAAGCGTATAGAACCTTTAGGTGGTATCTTACATGAAACAAGAGTGTTGATGCCTCGCATTATTACTTCAGTTAAATTGGTTGTAGATTATTTGAATGAAGTGATTAATGAGCAACATATTTCATTTTCTGAAAAGGAAGGTGCTTTGTCTCTCACTGTAAGTGGGAAAGGTATTGAACTAATTATGGATAAAACTCTAATGGACATTTTGGGTTTTGATCAAAATATCTTTAAAAGTGGTACTGTAACCAAAGCTAGCGCAGACATGTCGCTATCGCGTCGTATTAACTATTTTCAGATATATTCCAATATTGGTGAAGATGTACGTGTGGGAGATGTTGAAGCTCCACTGCTAGCGATGATGCCATAGCAGCCAAAAAGCTGCAGTATTTTATCTGAGCATACTTTCAAGAAAGTGCATTATACAAAGCTGAAATCAAACTACATCCCACAAATTGATATTACAATTTATGACGATGCTGGTGCGTTGATTCCTTTTCATAAAGATGCTGTACCAAGTATCACACTCCATTTCCGAATGAAGAGTTAATGCAAAAGTACCCGGTATGCTAATATATTTTTCCAATGTGATTAGTATGGAAAGTGAAAATAGAGATTCGTTTCTAATTTGCTTACCCATTAATGCTTCTATGAGAAAATTTCCTAATAATAAACCATCAGACTTTCGAGTAGAATTAAATCGCTCACTACATCTAGAAGGCGAATTGGAGGTAGGAGTTTCTAGTATTTGCTATGATAGCAATATTCAGAAGGTGAATGATTTGGAAGAAATGATATTGACTCCTCGCACCCATGATGGAATAACGATGAACAATACATTCCAGTTCCCATACAATTTAACGTCAGGTGGAAAATGGAACTATGAATGGATTCAGATAAAATCAGATTATTATGGTCCATTTGGGGATAAGAAAATTATTAAGGCATTCAGTAGTGGCAATACTTCCATCATGAAGAATGAGGATCAGAAAGTTTATGAGTTTACTATCTATCATTGGAATGGGAGACAGTTCCTTCGCTTTCATTCTTTTACTAAAGGTCTTACACTGAGGTTGGATAATGAATTCTGTCCACATCTCGGTTTTGGGCACCGTCCACATCTAACGTCAATTGCTACTGCAAATGTTAAAAAAGTTTATTCAAATCGAATCAACAAATCTCATTATAAATTCAAAATATTTGATGAAGATGTTATAGAACGTGAAGATCACATCATTTCAAAGAAACGTGGTGTTCAACCTTTATCACTTACTGAGTTAGTAAAACGATGGAATGCGAATGTTGGCAAGAAGTATGGAGAGAAAATTATGGCGGAGAAGGATAAGCTGGTTATTCAGAAATATAATGACAAACTTACATTTTATTTCTCTCCAACCTTGCGTCATTTTGTAAGACATCCAACACCTATTATTGGAAGCGGTGTGGTGCATGCTTCCCATGAATATCACACTAAAGCTGATTCAGTTAATGATGAATGGTGGGTGGACATCTATGGTGATCGCATCAAGAAAATTTACCAGTCTTATCAAGAATCTAAAGTTGGCATCAATATAATGCCACGTCTATATCATACAGTTAAGAAGCTTCATTCATGTAATAAATCCTTATATACAACAGAAGTTGAATTATGTGATGAAAAGTAAATATGATGTAAAGACACACCACATTTCGTTTTCAATTGAAAATCAACGCGTTGTTCTGAAACTGGGTGATGACATTCAATGTCAATTGAGCAAAAATTTGAAAAAACTCTTTGGTTTTTCAATGCTACAAAATATGTTTACTGCTGCGCATACGATTGGTATAGAAATACCAATGACACTTGATAAACATGAACAACACCTCTACATTCAAAGTGATTTGATACTACCTATTTCTGTTGGCGAGAAAAAAGAACACATTTTACGTGATTTCATTCATGATAAGGATGCTTTATAGGGAATCGTTGAAAAGATGTTTAAACCTATTTTCTACTCTACCATCCTGTTATCAAACAAACTATACCATCTATTTCTCTCAAAATTATAAATGGTCTACATGAGTGCATTCATATGAAAGATACTAGATCCCTCGTAACCTTAGTGTTTCGGAAAAAAAAGTGAAGTCATTGTAAAATTTTATTGAAATAAAAATATATGTATAAAAAAGTGTTTTGAAGAAGTGTTGACAAAGTGGGAAAGTATTTTCACAGATATAGTGGGAATGAACTGACTGTAGGCATATATTCATAAGAAAGTGCAATCTAAAGCGATACATAAACCAACAATGAATATCAACAAAAAACGTCATCAAAATACTGATTTGAGAATGAATCTATTTACACATCTCCTGAATGTGGTAGTGTGAGTTTAATTCTTATGGGCGGTGATATGTTTGTGTCAGTTGTATCCATGTGGAAGAGATATGTTATGTCCTATCCAACACCTCTTATCCTCCCACGCTGAGAGTGCTCGCTTCCTAAATGTATAAATTTTTACCTCATGTGTCTTTGATTTTAAGATGGTCATGTTGACAAACGTTATGTTCTTATTTATGTAGGCCATCTTATAGGCCCTATGTTTCATATTTACAACAATTGATTTAGATATGCCTTTTGCGCACTTAATACTGTCGCTGCAGTCCTTTGGTTTCATAGAATACATTTTAGGACGAAGAAGAATCATTTCCTTAATTTCCTTTCCTGCCATTTCATCTTTAAAGCATCCTAATTTTGCTTTGCTTTTAGTAGAGTATAGTGATTGATCTGTAGGATAATTTGATGTATCAAAATATTTTTCTAAAGATTTTCCTACTTCATTGAAATTCAACTCTTTCTGAGCAGCGATACTTAAAAAGAAACTTTCGGTATGACCGCCCAGCAAACGCACCTCTTAAATTAGAGGGCATGGTTTTAATGTTTTAATATTCTTTAAAAGAGTTGAAACATTTTAAGCTTGGAATAATCTAACACAGCTTGTCCAATGTAGATGGGCTTGCACAACTCTACTTCTGATTTTATCATTTTAACACCAACCAACTCATCATTTATATTATCTCTATCAATAAAGAGAGGTGATGTCGCTAACTTTTGAAATTTATCATTATGATTCACATGTTTATAGTTAATACGCTTTCTAACGTCCTCCATCGTCTTGCCAAAAAGACTATTATTCTTATATTTATAGAAATCCTTTTCAAAATTATTTTGGGCTAGTGCACGTTACTGGCTGTTACTATCAATATAAGGTTTCAGAAAGGCTTTCTGTCTAAATTTGATAATGCGGTGAACTGTTTTTAAAATCATCCCCATTTCAAAATAAAATTTTAAGATAGAGAAGTGGACTAAATAATTTTCTTTATCAAATTGAGTAAGCAAAAGTTTACGGCAAGGCTTATACTTGGCCTGTCCGCTCCCTTCCAAATCTTTATGAAATTGATTCATAAAGTCCGAAAACATATCTTCAGTCACTTCGCCTGATTCGGGTGCAAGTGGAAAATCCACAGTTTTATTTTTAATACTATTTGGATAGATAAGATCTATCTCAAAATAATATCCCCAATCACCATTATCTGGAATAACTAGTATGTTTGAAGGGTTGGAGAAATGCTGAATTTCATCATCACCCAACCAGCTAAACTCAGAGTGAGGTAGAGGTTTGGACAGTGAACTACCATATAAATTATTCTGGTCATAATACTTAAGATGAATCTGATCATCATCTACTATTTTTGATTTCATTTGATGCCTATTTACAAATGTGAGACCACCGCGAATTCCTCGTTCAAATAAATTATACATCTCTGGATCTTGCAAAACTCCTGAAATACATCAGCCAGCAAAAATACATCTAATTTTAGATAGGCGATCATATAATCGCTAAACGTTTGACAGGCAAATTTTTTCCATGCAACTTGAGCATGATTGTAATCTTCTACCTTGCATTCTACACCAGTCAAATCATTTTTAAATTTGTCTATTGATGGAAGAGAAGTCTCACTAAGTTTAGACATGTTATCAAAGTATGCATATGGAAACACTCCTTTGCGTGTGATGACTTCATCCGTCAAGCTAGAATATTGTTTCTTCAAATTTTGAGTTAGTGGAAGAGAATTAAGATTTTGAACGAGAGATGCTAGTGATGAAGCCATGAATTGATAGGAATCTAAAAATTTTATATCAAAGTAGACTGTCTTATTTTCTTTAGTTTTGTCAACTGCTACTTTTGCTGTCATGGCCATGAACTTTTCTCTCGTTTGAGCTATTACACTCAACTTCCACTCTTTCATTTTTCCTAACCCCCTTTTATTATCAGATGACTGTCATAACCTTTGAAGTATGAAAAATAACGGGTAGAGTACACCGTTTCAGTCTCAGTGAAAAATTACATCCTGTATATAGCGCGTTTCTTAATTTACCAGTGATGTGATCATGGTCGCGCACTTTCTTGATTTTATCTTTCAAATTTTACTTGATCATCTGCTGACATATTCAATGACCTGCGTTGGAGTTCACTATCATATTTTTGCTGAAATTTGACAGAGCTTTCGAAGAATTGCAAGAATTTATGTATACGTATGTATGTAGAAGGGGCGCATGCAACAGTCACGTATGAAATACTCTCCTCTTCTAGATGTTAAGTGGGAATATAGTCGAGTCATTTTAGGAATACCACAGTAATGACAATTTTACTATCATTTTGATATACCAGCAGGAGATTGACTACCCGATCATAAGTTGATGAACGGATGTTGTAGTGCACACCCTCAAGCCCATCTTGCCAGATGTGAACAACTATTTCAATTTCATTTATTTTTTCAAATTTCTCTATATCTTTAAACTTCATGT
Organism: Prostheceraeus crozeri; assembly: GCA_907163375.1. Classification (NCBI taxonomy): domain Eukaryota; kingdom Metazoa; phylum Platyhelminthes; order Polycladida; family Euryleptidae; genus Prostheceraeus; species Prostheceraeus crozeri. Next base: position 849,172 of record CAJQUW010005941.1, on the reverse strand, counting down.
CTTCGCTATTGCAGTCACCAAACTTCAATTCATTCTCCCATTCATGATATTTGCTTCTACGGAAACGGTTGTTCTGTACATCATGATAGTGGAGAATAGACAATACCGCATGCTTAAAACACTGTGATTCACAATTAACAGAAATGACTGTATTCTTCGCTCTTAACGTTTTTGGAAGATTGAAGGAGCCTCGACCACAGTAATTTTGTAATAGAGTAATTTTAAACTTGGCAGATTCTATGCCATCAAAAATTAGACCACTATCGCGCTCGTTAAATTGATCAATATTTGATTTTAGTCCTTGGATGTGAAAATTTAACCAAGTTTCTTTATCGACTACCTCTGTAGCAGGAGGTAGTATGTAAAACACCAACCTCTGTACTATTTCACCAGTACGATAATCAACTTTAACATATTTTATTTTAAGGTAGATGAGTGTCTTTATTCTAAACTGCTCGAAATTATGAAAGAGCGCTTCGATCAATGTTGAATTTTGATGGAACCACTCCGGAAAATCAGCAATAGTTTCTGAGGATTCCATATGGTAATTTCTCACTACATTATTGAGCGATACTTCAGTTAGTCGAATAGAGGAGGTGCTGTTGCTAAAACTGTCATTTGTGTGTGTGTGGTGAAGTCTATGTGAAGATAATTCAAAACCTGTTTCAAAAGATTGGAAACAAAAATCACAAGTAAAGGAGACATGTTGAATAGAATCATCCTCACCTCGGGAGATTGATGATGGCTTGGGTTGACATACACGTTGTCTGATGTGTCGGGTGAGATATCGCTTCCTCGTAAAGATGTGACCACAATCAGCACATTCCCGCTCATTAGATTGCCGCGACTGGCCGCTTGAGCTGGAACTAGCATCACCTGAAAGAGAAATCATTCTATAATCTCTGTTAAAGTCATAGTTTATTATTACAACTTACCTTCACTTAGTAGGTCTAAAGTTTCCTCGAGAAGGGAGCGTTTTCGTGATGAAGTAGATGCCTGTAATTGAGAAAGATGCTATTAGCCAAACGTTTGAGGGAGATAAGTGAGGAAATCTTCAACTGACCATTTCAACGAAATCAAGTTTAAGTATGATACTTCAATGTCAGAAAATGGTATAGTTTATCAAGATAGAGACTCCAAACATTCTCAACACGTCTCAAATATACAGTGCGTTCATAAAGTCACTGTGCACCTAATAAATCAATGCATGCGCAGTACTTTGTCGCTTAGAAATAGATTGCCACGCACTATAAAAAGTGAAGTTTCTTTTAGAAACTTCGACTTCTGTGTGATCACAAAATATCTATATATTTGCATACTACAAAAGCATTTGAAAATGTCCACCTCGTTCACGGATACAAATGTCAATTCGACGTCTCATATTCTCAAACATTCGGTGAATTTCCTCGTGCCTGATAGCGCCAATTTACTGTCGGTTGTTTTCTCTAGACTCCTGTAGATTTCGTGACCTGCTTCCGTAAACCTCTTGCTTCACCGCTAACCACCAGTAAAAGTCCAAGACATTCAAATCCGGGATCTCGGATGCCAAACTCCTTCTAATAGATAACTCTTGTCTGAAATATTCCACTAAAATATTGAATTGAGGAATTGGCGGTATGCGCAGTTGCTCCATCTTGCTAGAAATAACCAGTCAAACTTTCACCGTCACTTAATTCGTCAACGAGTGAAGCAATGACTTTGTCAAATAATTTTTACAATAATAGTTTAATATCGTTCCAAGCATTCGCATACTTAACATTAGAGAATGTAATGGCTTCTCAACAAATTCGTGTGGGTTTTCACTAGACCATATTCAGGAACTCTGGCTACTGATATGCTCTGATAGATGAAACCAAGCTTCATCTGAAAAGAAAGTCTAATTGAGCACATCATTTTCATTTAGATTTTCCTCGAACCAAACGCAGTACTGAAGACGCTTGTCATGATCGGCATCATTCAATTCGTGTTGGCCAGAGATGCGGTAGGGATATAGTTCTATGTCCTTTCTTACAGCAGGATGAGCCGCCCAAAGAGATAAACCCACTTGTTGGGATAAGCGACGCATCGACTTGTTTGGGCAATGAGTCATAGCTTCAGAAATAAAATTTTCAGGAATAACCTTCTCATCCCTTAAGATTAATGGCCGATCTGAGCGTGATGGCTCGTGCACCGAGTCAGCTTTTCTAAACTAACTGATTGGACTCCAATTAACATTTCCATGAGGCTAATCAGATGGAGGAAGTCTTTCCAAAAACCCCTTCTTCACTTCATAAGTATATTCCCCATTGGCGCGGAAAACATTTTCGACCAAGAAGTTCTCTCGCATTGACAACACCATATTTAGCTTCGAAATGCAAACATTTCCTGATCTTCACCGAGTTAGTAGCTGACAAATGTGAAGTTAAATTCAAATTCTAAATCATGTTGAATGTCGCAAGCTACTCAATTGCGCTTCCCAAACGAGCCAGTGACTCTGTACATGTGATGGGTAACTACCATTGTAAGATTACGACTGTTTTCTTTGGCAAAACAAAGTTAGAAGAGGTGCACAGTGACTTTATGAACGCACTGTAGAATGAAAATAAGTCTGTGTCCTCCCCCTTTATGCTCTCATACTCATCATTCATTGACTGTTCATTTGATTGGCTGCTTACTTGTATTTAAGCACTAAGAAATCAAGTTTATGGCATACAATTTGAAGTCATGAATTCACCAACAGTAACTCTCTCCGTGAACACACCAACTTGCCCTCCCGCTCCGAAAAAGTTAAAGGTGGAGAAGGAGAGAAATCTAGATAACATTCCAAAGTTGGAATTACCATCTCTCACAGCACAAGAAGAACTGGAGATTATCAATATGCGGTGGAAATACCTAATGTATAATAAGGAGGATGTGTCGAAGGAGGATGACATCAGCCTTCTCCATGACATACGGAGATGGTACAGCCCATCGTCCCAACCCAGAAACGAAAGTGGAATGGAAGTACGTCTTTGGTGTGCTGGCTGCAGCGGAGGAAAGACTGCGACAACTGAAATGTGACTGTAGTAACTGTGAATCGCTGTTGGACAATATCAGTAGTGAAGAACTTTTGAACTACTTGTAATTTTCCAATAAATGTTTTATTTGCTATATTTGTCTGTTTTCACTTATTTCTGGGTAATGTAGTCATTAACATCATTGTGAAAATGTAATCATTTGACAGCTCAGTATAAATCATAGCAGCTGATGCTAGACACTATCATTTTTCCTAAATACTACCTCAATCACCGAGGGCGAATATCAAAAAGTAGTGACATGTGGTTCTTTAGATTTATTTAAAATCAAAGCATTCTTGATCGTTTGGGAGCATCTTACAATCTTCTCTCTCGAGTTGTTTTCGGTGTCCACTCTTCGTCTGTCCAGATAATTCTTACAGTTTTGTTACCACTCTCCTGACTACTCATGCTTTCATCGCACTCATTGACGATCACAAAATTGTCATTTTAGCTGAGATTGACATATCTTGCAATCTTCTGACTTGAGCAGTCTTAGTCTAAATTAGAGTGATTCTGATTGGCTGTTGAGGAAAGTATTGTTGAATATCCTATATAAATCAGAAGATTGCAGCACTTCTCATTCACATCATACGATCGAACAGTCTAGTATGGCAAATTCTTCTGAAGCCTTGAATATTTTCTACAAAATTTTCGAAGTTGTTGATGAATGGGACGAGGATGTGGGCAGTGACAATAAACCCAAAATCGCCAATGTCGAGGAGAAGAGTGGTAACAAAAGTGACATCACCCAAGTTGTATGGAGTGAGGGCGAGTTCACACCAAAGACGACGCGATTCAGAAGAGTGCCGGATGCTCCAAAGCGAGTGGTATATTACAAGATTTATAATGACTTGAAACCAATCCCACTGAACTTTGGTAAATAAATCTAAAGAACTACATGTCTTTATTTTGCAATGCACTGATCTAGAAATGGAAATAAAGGGAAGAATTTTGACATGGGGTTAATTGTATACATGGTTGTGAATATCATCACATTTATTATCGGTCTACTTTTCTATCAAAAGAGATCGTATCATTAGTAAAGAGAGAGGATGTATATGTTTGCGTGTGGCGCCAGAGTGCCCTCCCATTTCATACCTTCATCATTTAGCCTCAATGATAGAGGCAGTTCTTAAGAGAACTCATGATTCATTCTCAGATAACGTATGCAATGGAGAATTCAAAAAGTAACCTGCGGCAGATAGCTAAGACTCAACCGATTGGCGTTCAAAGTGCTACGTTGAGAACTGTGTCAAATGCCCAACATGAGTTGCCCCAGAGGTTTCGGTCTAAAATATGACACACTCCCTTGCCACACTTATCATCCGCTGTCTCAAGAGAGATCGCCCACCAACAGGAAGAATTATACCGAAATCCTCCTTAACATGCAACGTGTAAGTTGACTGATAGCAGATACAACTTTGTGATTTTATTTGTATGATAGATTCAGTCAGACCGAAGTCTGTCCAGGGCAAACCACGTAGAGGTGCTATCATATTTTGCCCCATGGTGGTCTTTAAAAAGACCGCTGGTTCGTTCTCGGGAAATTAATAGACTTAGGTTTGGCCGATTCCGTTGAGAGAGACTTGTAATCTCTCTATGTCAGTGGCATCGACCTCCTCTACTATAAGCTGACTGTTAGAGGGCGGTATATACTCCCACTCCGTTGAATTGACATCATCGTCAGTTTTTGATGAGCCAATTCGAGCAAGGTTGTTATAGACTCGCTCTCGCTCCTCCATCTCTAGAAACTCAATAAATAAATTTCTCGGTCTAAGCCGAGGCTTGTCAGGAGAGCTGACTGTCGTCTTAGGTGTTTTCATGATGGAGTATAGAATGAAAATGAAAGAGAGGCAATGGTTTATATACCCCTTTGATACAAAGACATGACTCAGTCTTTCGAAATTATGTGATAGATTCAGTCAGACCGAAGTCTGTCCAGAGCAAACTACGACGAGGTACTATCACTCTTGCTCCGTTAAGCTCGCCGGTGATGTCCATATTCATATGAAGACATCGGACTCCGTCGCCCTCGTAGCATTGCTGCGTCTGATTGGGGTCACTTGTGATGGTTGGGGCGTCGCACACATTATTTTCGAAGAGGGGAAGATGGACTTCATACACACTTCTTTTTCTACACTTCTCACGCTCATGCAATCGCTCCACGTCAGCCACCAACCTCTTGTTCACATCCTTCACTTCCAGTGTTTCCTTCACCACGCTTCGCATCCGATCTATCTCATCATCCTTCCTCAACAAAGTCGCCTGCAGACTACTCACCAAACTTGCTTTCTTCATCAGCTCACTCCTTTCCGCCATCCACTCTTTCTCCTTGTGCCTAATACTTTCAACTCTTCTCTCGTCACCTTATACCCTTCAACCTTTGCAGTCAACTTCTCATTCCACATCACTGATACTTTATTCTTTTCCTCAACCGCCCTCAATCGATCCTTCATCCTCACATATTCATCCCTCGTGTTCCCTTCCTCCCTCCGAGGCGATGATGCCGCCAACGGTTTTACACACTTCCTTTCCATCATCGTTCTCCTTCTCCTCAAGATCATCAATGTCCCCAAACAATTCCTCCAACACGTCATCCAAATCAACATCAACATCAGGCTTCTTGATGTCCCCTCTCAACTCCACTTCTTCCTCACTCAAACCCTCATCAGTCGCCTTGGTAACACCTTTCTTCCCCACCGCCCCCTCAATCGTCGCCACTGCCACTCTTACCTCTTCCATATCTAACAAAACTCCCTCAAACCACGACTTAAATCCCTGCATACTGATATTGACACTAGGGCACTGGCTATGGTTCCTAATGAACTCTACATTACTCCCTCCTCACATACTACCCTATGATGCACACACACCCTCAACAACACTTTCCTCACATGCTCGCCCACCGTCCCCTCTTTGATGTGCTTTTTGAGCTCGCTGCCTATGGCAATACGGCCACAGTTACATTTGCCGATAAGCATCCTTGCGTTTATCATTTTGGTCATAGTGACGATTCTGTAAAGATAGAGTAAAAATTTGACAGCAAGTGTTTATAGGATACTACTTGCTGATATGCATTGAAAGACTAAGTCCAAAAACATTTGATAGCAGTCGTCTAGGCGTTATATGAATCCGTTACAGGCATTACTCAGAGGGGATGTTATCCCAGCTCCAAGGCCTCGACCCACAAATCCAACCTCGGGCGGCCAGAGCGTGCGTCATGTCACTGTGTTGGCATCCGGGCCTCGATTTTGACATGAAAACCGGTGGAGTTAATTTACAAGAGGAAACGTCCTAGGTCGTAGAGACTCATAAACGACTGCTTTTTATTCAAAAACTTTAATCATCATCATTAAATACGAATTTGAATTTTTCAGTATTTTAGTACTACTCATAAAACGTCTCTAAGTAGTCTGTCACCGACAGCACATCATGAGCTGTCAAACGTTTTTTGAATCAAGTCTAAAGCACTTGTAGAAGCAAGGCTATAGCCGTTTGAAGATTTCGGCCTACTATCATCAAATGGTCAGTCATGCTATACTGACTAACATATAAGTCTGACTCCTTAGCTGACATCAGCAATGAAAAGTCAGAAGTCTGATATCGGACCTCAAGAGAAACGACCTACCTGTAGTCAGTTTCTCAACTTAGTGAGATTCCTCTCCCGAACTCGTACTTATATATCCTGTGAATATGCAATCGATAAGGGGGGTCAGACATTGTTTATCCAAAATTTGACGCTGAATCCAAATCTGGTCTTAGTTTTCTCGTCCGATGCTTCGTTCAGCCGCTGGAGTCCAAAACACAAAACTCAACCTCTGACGGCACTCTCACATGGCCAAAAGTCTCAATGTCACTCTCAAGCCTCAGCAATGAAAGATAGGGCCAAACTGTGCTTTCCAATGAATTTGTGGCACTCTTAGCTTTCAAACGAGCTATTGCACGACTCTCTACCATTTCTAGAACCAAAGTTGAAAGATCGCTGCCGAGGGGGGGTTGAAGTTCTTCATTTTTAGCCCTATAACGCTGGAAACAAGTCCCCTAGACCCAAAATAGGCCAAAAAGTCCAAATCCGCCGTCCATTTTCACGTACAAGGCTTCGTTTTGCCGCTACAGCCACTTTCTCACTCAAAAACACACCTAAACGAAACCTACACCCAAGAAACACAACATGTCAACCCAGAATTTCATCAGGAAACCAAATCTAAACACAAAATAAACCTACAACCATCCCTACCCTAGTCGCCCGTCCATGGATATTTATGGATGATTTCATGCATGTATCAGAGATCAATCATGCATGGGAATGCATGAATATTATCCATGATCCATTGAGTATCAATGATTTATCAATGTGACATTTGATGTTGCTCAAAAAATCATGCATGATTTTACGATGCACTTGATGAAGTTGACCATGGTCCCCAGGAAGGTGGAGTGCGCTTTTAAACAGCACGATCGATACAGAATTGAATTCTCCAACTGAGTGTGGAATAGACCAGTTCGTGTTAGAAATATGCAATGATTTATTGCACTTGCCGACTGGGGTGCTCGTAATCACAAATGGGTTCTTCACATATATTTCTATTCAATTCATTTCTGGATCGATCATGCGGTTCAAAAAATGAATTTCACCAACCTGACGCGCCATTACGTTTTCATCAATTGCATGGTAAATCATATCTGATTTGCATGCTAGAACTACCTGAAATTCACATATTAAGGAAATAATACATAGCTCATTATGGCATAAATAGATTTTATCTATAACAAAGAAACAATTAATCAGTATAAACATGGAGGCTAAAAAACATAACCACAAAAAAGTTCACTTCACATAACGAACTTGTTCGCTGTCTTTCTCTTTACAAACATTGAGATTCTTCTGAAATTGGATAATAAAAGCTAAATTAAGTTGCATAGAAGAAAAACAGAACAAACCTTCAAAAGAGTCAATTCAAAAAATTAAAATTGAATTGTTTTACATATTTTTATCCCAGGCACAGCCGCAGCAGCCAATTCAAAGTTCTGGGATTTACTCTAACAAAATTTGTAACTCAATTAAAAACAGAATTAAATTCAGTATCCAACAGAAAAATTACATCTAATTTGCCTTTAAGAGACCTGTTAGCTGGCCTCTAGGATTCTATGAACTGGAATTACACACGGAATTGATAGATACGCTAAGACACATGCGTGTATTATGAAGTTGATATAATCTCATTGTATAATCCATGCTATAGTGGGTCTAATATATATGAAATGCAATACATTCATAGACGACAAATTCACGAAGCATTCACGATAATCATGGTGACATAACGTTAGGACATTGCAAGACTTGAAAATGCATAAACACGATTGATGTAATGATTATCAGTAAGTCATCGGTATAATTTGGCATCATAAACAGCCACTGACACTTCAAGGGGCCATATATGTATAGTAATAAAACGATAACCACGTTTGATGTCGAAGATTCTGACACACAAGTATGACATGCATAAACTCAATGGATTACAAAAACAAAAAGATTATTTCACAGTATTCATGCCATACAATTCGCACGAAATATTGAAAGATCAACCATAGATAATCAATCCAATTGCACACATTGACGCAGTGATCAGCAGCGAGTACCGAAAGTTATAGAGGACAAAGGTAGTAAAGCATCAAATGAGGAGATCACCACGAGCATTAACCACCTGCAAAGAAACAAAAATTACATGTTATTTTAAAACCATTGTAGGGGCTGTTTGCAATTGACGTCAAATAGGAGGGGAGGGCTTACTCAAAATTGACATTTGATGGTTGACTTTTACTGATTAAGTCACCTTTTATGAATACATGATAGCAACTGTATACCAGGTTTTCCAAAAATTCACGCTTGTCTCTTTCAAATTTTGGGACACGCGCGGATCATTAGACAGATTCTTTATTGATTTAAGATGACCAAATTGTAGCTGAATAGAATATCATTTTCAAATAATCATTTAAGTGTTCCGCATAAACAGCCTACTGTTTTAAAAAATCGAAAATAGCCGATGCTGTTTGTGTTGAAAACATATTCTCAAATTTTCGTCGTCCTCTGACGCGGTCTGAGACAGACGAAAGTTTGGGAATATATTTTTAACAGCATCGGCAATTTTCGATTACTTAAAGTGATCATTTATTTCCATTCTTATTTCTAGTTCATTACATAATCACGTGCTTTATATCTATCAATATTCGATAAACTCCTTTTATATCATCTACATCGTACACTAAATGATGAAAGTCATGTAACGACTTAGAATTTCTGAGCTGCAGAGAAAAGAGAATGACCTAGTCCCATTTTCAAACAGCCACAAATTTTGAAAATGATTCCTCTTTTAATGATTCATACTTTAATATACAAGTAGAGAATGAGCTGCCAAACTCAGAAGCACCAATTATAGCTTTCAATGGAATTGGAAAAACATGTGCATCCGGGAAAACGACCACCTTCAACGTCAATCCACACGAAAATGCCTGTTAAATGATCATAATAATTGCAACTTACCAGGAATAACGAGACCACTTTAAATGAGCTGCAGAAAAGCCCGAAACATCCCATGGAATTGAGAGAATACGTGTAATGGGAAAACAATTCCATCTACAAAGAAGGGATTAAGTATACTGATCAATATAATAGCTTTACATTTACAGAACAACTATTACACAATTAAATCAAAAATTCCAATGAAAAAAATGCATGCACTTAAGTTTTTCACTTTTATCTATAGATCAGTGGTCGGGCCAGAGATTTTTCCATTTTTTCGCAGCTCTACAAAATTTTCGCAGGCCTACTAATACCAGCAAATTATAGTATCATATTTCATGATTATGAAGAGTAAAACACCGCTCTTATCAAAACTTGACCAACGCCCAATATCTGTCGGGACAAACTGATTTTTTAAAATGTCTTGTGCAATCTCCGCAAGTAAGAGCTTTCTTGTAATAAGCCAGATTTTTCGAAAGTAACTACGTTCCGTCAGTGATGACTCACAAAAGATTTTTCGCAAATATCTGATTTCAGAAACTTGCTACTACTGCCATCTACTGTTTCTTAGGAGCCATTTTGTTGATACTTAACTACCTAAATTATAAAACTGGCATTTTGTTACCGAATCCATCTTATCAGCTAGTACATACATGTGCATGTAGCAAATATAGTCAAAAGTCACTAACCTTACAACTAAACCACCAACAAAAATTTTACAACAACAATTCTTGTTATTACATGTCATTTAAGACATGATCCGTTCCAGTTGATAACAGGCGCTGACAGGAAGGTCACAACAAAAGGAAATAAACCAATCAGCAATTGACAGAAAGCAGAAGTTTTCATCAAAAGAAAACAAGTAATAATTACGGATCGAAAGAGAAAAAGTGGATGATGCAGAAATTCAGCAGTGTGGAAATCTTAACTTGTAAAGATGCAACAATCATATACATGAAAACATTGAGCATGATGTCTCTGAGTATGATCAAGTATGATGTTCTCTTTCCATTGACTCCTCCTGCTCCTCACGCTGCTGTCTTGCTTGGTTTTCCATCAATATTGCACTGATATTTTCCATCAATTCTCTCCGTCACGGAATGCATCGAGTTTGAGGGTATAGGTCCACCCCAAGTTTCCCGGCTACCGGAGGAACTGAAGTCGATCAGTGGCGGCGACTGCACAAGCAACAAAATTTTTGCATCTGTTTGCAGGAAATTGCAGGAATAATTGGTAGTCGCATTAATCTGATGATCACATTATTTCTGCAACAGACGAAGGTCTTAGACCAAAAACTTGTGTGTCAATGAATCTATTCGAGCAGAACAAAATGTGCTTTCCTGCAGTATTATCAACTCCGGCTCGATAGTTCTACATCATAGTAATGTTTTCCATTCCCTCGTGTGTTTCTTTTTGTCCGATGCCTCTACCTTTTATCTCTTAGTGCTCTGAAGCATCGAATTTATTGTCACAAAATTATTTTCCTTTTTTTGCTGTAACTGTTTTCCACTTTTTTTGATGGTGATCTGTCCTCTTGTTCTTTAAAGCAAGCCTTGGAATACCGCTTGGCCAACGACACTTTTTTACGAAGACTGTCTGTGGTTGGCAACGTGTGGCAGAACCATAGAAATTGACAACAATAAACAGACAACTAAAAAGATAAAATTGCTGGCTTCTGATAAACAGTTTATTTCTATGGGCAGAACTGATTGTCGGCAGCTAGGTCAACGCTCACACACTGTTGATCCAAAACAGATGTCTCGAGATTCGGACATTTCATTTTTATGGACTTTGCATCATTTAAGAGAAAATTCCATAACAGTCTATTTTCCAGGGTCAGGTATGAAATTTTCTGCCTATCTGGTATAAAATGGGGTACATTTTTTGCAGCATCCACGTCTTTAGAATGCGCTTTCAAATTTTCTGAATAGAAGGTAAGAACCGTTTGTAAGATGAGAGTACATTCATTTAACATCACTCATCGCTTGATTTGATCTTTTCGGGTGATCTCAAAAACCACCGGCTGTTCGAGGATACTTTGGACAACTTAATGGCAATGGAACTGATAACACAAGGCTAGACATTGTGTTTTCTGCATCCATCAGAGCCGTTGCATCGTTAGCTGAATATCAAAGATATGAGTAAATCGTTTAGGAAGTGTGGAGCGCTTCAAATGACTCCAGTTGCGTTCAGAAGTTCAGGCATCGAGCGAGTGTACAAAATGAATTTCAATGCATATATCCGACAACAATACTCATATTAATTTGAATTTTATTTGTTTTGTCTATACATCAATTGAAAAATGATTTGAAATCAAGTCGCTTATCATTCTTCTATAGAACTATCGGCAACTTCTTAAACATGGCTTTGACAGCTTCGTATGCGGTTACAACATCCACAGTAACTCAGTAGATGCTCGGAACTACTGCTGCAATTCTTTTATTTTACTGAACCTGTTACAAGATGTAAGACGCTGTGAATAATATGAAGCTTTAACTAAATGATAACGTAATGAATAACATGCTAATTAGTTATTATTAGTTTGCCTTTTCCATCCTGTAGACCAGTGTTTATTCTATAAGACAACATAGGTTCATTTAAATGTAAGAATTACAAAGTTCAATTTTTCGCAGGACCAAGTCAATTTTTTTCGCAGCGAGTTCATTTTTTTAAACATTTTCGCAGATTTTCGCAGCTGGCCCGACCACTGCTATAGATCTGCCATTTAATATTACGTGCAATTATATACAGATTAAGATAGTTCTATATATAACGAAATTATCAACCGACCTTTTGATATGGCATATTTGAATTAGTTAGCATTGCTCAGTTAAAATCATTTGATATTAACCGGACTGTTCAAGGTCAACGACATACGGTAGTCTAGTCATGTCAAGTTTTGATAATGCCATGAATTTGGAATACATGAACATGTACTCGCTACGCAAATACATTTTGGTTTGATCAGTCTGAAATTGACAGATATTCTCATCTGGTACATAAAGAAGGCAAAATATAAAAAGAACTAGGCCTACATGTAAATAATATCAGGATATCTGTTGAAAACTGTACATACGTGTGTATTTAACGAAAATCAAAAAACAATTAAAAAAATAGGCTAAATCTACTAGTGCAAAAAGTCTAAACATAACAACTCCTTAATTACATCTCTACACAAATTTGCATCATCTTCTTACTTAATATGGGCCTATAAAAGCAATGAGTAGACTTTTGAACAAGATGCCAACAAGACGGCCCCAATCATTACAACAATCCTTCACTCGTTCACAATCAAGTCAATGTCATCATCTATAGAGCTAAGTGAACTGTTACAATCTTCACAACACGGGGTGTGAAAGACGGTTTCTCAGTTTTGTGTGTGTCGGTGCGTATAAGCTGAATACTCGCTCCGTACCAGCACTGGATGGAGGGCAACTGTGGACAGCAGCTGCAAGCTCAGCAAATTTCGACAAAGACGTTTTCATCCGCATTTTCTTGGACGAACCGCCAAACTTGACGGCTTACATATTTTTGATTTCACTTGAAAAAACAGGTGATATGAAAGATATGCAAGACAATAAATCAGTTATCGTCCGCTAAGCTCCTTTATCCTTTCACCGACGACAAGCAGATTTAGATGTTACCTGACTTCTGACTGCACCCTGATAAAAAATTGTCTTCAAGAAAGAAACCTTCACCGAGCGCAAACATCACTGATAAACAGTGGCAATGAAAAATTAATTTCAAATAATTGCTAGGGATTTGCTACAATTAGGTGCAATTAATTAATTTCTCAATTGACGAAATTAAGCTGACAATCCTTCTACAATCATTTGCAAATAAGAATGACCAATAAATTCACTATGACTGAGATACTTCTTAGTTGTCTAAACTAATTTAGAGACGCATATGAAGACCAAAGATCTGTTATAGTGCCCGCTACTTTTGATAAGTGATCCTTAGATAACTTCGTTATAAATTAGTTCTGAGCTGCCAACGACTGTAAGTCGTCGTGCGAGGATTTCATAGAAGACTTAATTGGTTGTAGTCAAAGTAAAAGCAATTAAATAGACAATTAAAATGTGTGGTACCAAATAGTCACCACAGAATTCTGTTAACTACTGGTTGAATATGTGACAGTGAATTCATAGTCTTGGGAGCAAGGGCTGGTTCAACGCGGTATTGAAATCTTATCAATTTAAAATTTTTGAGTGATGAATATGTTTAAAATGTTTTCATCAAAATATTACTGAATTCCAGTTATTGTATTACACATTACTGCATCAAGTTATTGATTATTATTGAATTCTAGCGAGGTGATGATAATCCAGTCAACCAGTGGCTGTGACTGTACACTCCTCCCCCAAACTAAGTAGATACCGGTAGTACATGATTGTCATAACAGAGAACCCATATATTGTGACACAAATTACATGATGACTTACATGGCACAATCCACATACTGAGGACTGGTTCAAAATGCATTCACTTTGACAATAAGTAGGAAGTATAAAATAGATATTCAACAAATAGAAGCAGACATAATTATAATAATGTATTGCATGCAAACACAATTCAAAAAAATATTAAGAATGCAACATAAGTACTTCACAATAGACTCGGTATTATACCCGCGACTGCCGATCAATATCATTTGCCACAAAATATCCAGGATTACAAAACATTCGGAAGCTCTGACATATCAGTCGTTATGAAAATTAGACGATTTACTTTTATAACCAGCTAAATCACAAATGAGGTCCATTTGGTCAGCCGTCTAATGTAGCTAGCTTGAGCCCTATTTCTTAATCAGGGGATGGGACCATTTGGATTCATGCAGCCTCATCTAAAAAAAGCAAGTATCCACCTACTATTCGTCTCAAACATGCTGTATAAACCGAGTACAGTGGCGCTGCTTTCTGAATTATTTTGAGTCATGACCGCAGAATGTGCTCATTAAAATTCGTTTCAGTGGTTGAGAAAATAAGGTTTCACTTCAAGACCTCATGTGTTGGTTCATTTTATAGTATATTATAATATCATGTTTTTCAATTTCATTAACTCATGATTTTAGCATGACACTTAAAAAATTGCAGAAATCTTACTAATTTCCAATTTATAATGTTACCCTCTATCAATTGGCCTACTTAGTTTCCTTGCCTGATACTACCTGAAACCTTGTTGCTGTAAACCTAGTACGCACTACATCTACCGGATGAACAAGGAGTAAAACATAAGTTGTTTTTGAATTCCTACCCAGTCTAAAACAGCCGTGTTACATTCTCCAATATCTATTCCCGAATGAAACCCGGGTCAGAGTGAGAAAAAGAAATGGAACCCTCAATTGAAGCACAGTATAAAAATGATCACGCTGAAAATGATGCGACGCTTGAACTTTCCTACTGAATTTCAGAAAAATATTCATTGTTTTTAAATCAAAAACTTTAGCACTGGTAGGTCTAGAAAAAATATTAAATTTTTTTTCAATCTCAAGCACATTATTTCAAAAAGGAGACCATGAAGGTGTACGCTTACAGCTAAAATACAATTTAACTCGCACTTCATGGAATAATAACTTGGCTTGTAGCATGAGTGATCGTCTTACCTTCTTTTACGAGGCCTCCAGCACGTAAACTTGAGAGAATCGGCAGAAATTCAGTCACACAGGTATTCGATTCACACACCTTCTATCATACTTCGTTTAGTTCGAAGATTCACGAAATCATAGTTTGCCAATGTAAAGAATCAGCATGAAAAGTCGTTGGCACATCCAGTGAAAGCTTTACAATTCACAGCCCTTCTGTTCGAGTGAGGAGCGCACATCGAAACGAGCGCAGCAGTATGGCCAGACAGTAAGGTCACGCATTGTTAAAAGAAACGCAAAGTAAGTCAATGCGCGCCAAAGACGGCGAGGACACGCGCACACTATGCGTGAGTCACTCTATAAAGCAATGATCCTACGTGTAAGGCAAGATTGATGTTGTTATGACGTCACTCGATCGTATACAGAAGTCCTCGACTGAAGGCATGCAAGGAAGAAACGAACTCTCATATTAATGTAGAGCTGCAATTATTAATGAAGTATGGGGAATATGGGTGCTGCTATTGTGCTTGTCTGTGAAGTCAAACTGCATGTTCATCGACTTCGCTAGTGCAAGTTACACTGTTCAAGTTCAATTCCATTGTTCACGTGTTTGTCTTGGAGATTCGGTTCCGTTTTGACACCAGCTGCTGGCTAGTGATAAAAAGTTGTGATTTTTCAATCATTTGACGTAAACATTGTCATCATGTAGCTAAACAGATGATTTCAGAAGTCCGCTTACTGCACTGTTTAATGCTAACAATTACATAGGTATGCAGGAATATTTTTGTTACATCGACAAATTAATTTATAAATATTTGTAAAATGTTTCAGATATGAACATTTAGGTGATTATGATAATATTTGTCAAATAATATTCAAAGATGTATCAAAAATTATTAAAAAATATCAAATATGCAGTATTTGATTGTTTTATAAAACAATTATCTAATATTTGTAAAATTTGTCACCATTAGTCATATATTAGATAAATTATCTCGGTTTTTTCAATGCGAATTTATCATCAATGTTCAACCGGGATTTATGCATGAATCATCAATGCAAGTTTTTAAGATATTATAATTGCGTATTTTTGGTTCAATAATGATAATCGATGTATTTTGACAATGCATATAAGCTTTCCAATCCTTAACCGTTAAACGGCGTTGCCTTTTTTACTAGGATAACGGCGTTGTGGGGTGTTATTCACCCCATTATTATATTTTCATTTTTTCATGTTTTAGGGGATAGGTAAAATTATCTGATGCTATCAAATAGTAATCGAACAACCTTCTTATGTCATAGGCTACTATATGAAAACATGTTGCTAACGGATACATGACCCTAATGTATATAAAAACGCGTCTATTGCGTTAGTACGCTCCGTCATCAATACATGTATTTTTGTCCTAGTGTTGAAACCAAAGTGTTATATACTTACTTTGGTTGAAACCTTATCTTAGATACAAGTTCATATAAAACAATTAACAAAGTGTAGGCCTATACGAAATAAACAAACCAATTATAATTTGTCACAGATAGGTCTATAGTGAAAAAATAAGCAATCCAAACGTCACGAGCAGTCAGGACACAAAACGGAGGCGTGGTCTTTGCAAACGGAGACAGTACACATGCTGCAACGCATGCGAGTTTTTCTGTCTTGCTGACGGGTACAGTATCGGCATCTCGTAGCCGAGAGAGGAGCGGCGATCGATTCATTTCTTGGTAATGAAAAAGTCACACCCACGAGCCGCATGGAATCTTTGATGCTTCGTTTTAGATTAGAAAGAGTTGCTCTATGACGAACAAGAGGGATCGCCAATTGGAAGCCCAGCTCACATTTGAAATTGAAATGTGAAACGATCTCTTGTTCATTTTGCTGCATGGTCCTCATAGCCGCCACGACACCAACATCAACAAGCGCCATGAAAACGGAAAATGACCAACGGCGAGATTTGCGTTGGCATCGATACGAGCGGCAGAGTTTATCAAGAGTGTCCACTCCTCCTTTATTTCTGTTATAAAAATCTATTATTTCGGGTTTTTGGTTTTCACAATGAATGGCGGATGAATGCATGGTGGAAAGGACGAGAACCGGGACCCTTTTCTTGTCCCAAGATGAACAAAGGACCTTTGCCCCAGACAAATAATGTGCAGAGTCCTTTTTCCTTCGCCCGGCAATTGATTTGGCGGCAGGAGGTATCGAGAGATTGTTTCGGCGCATGGTTCCTACTAGTGGTCCTTTCCTTCAGGAGTCGATCAGCCAACTGAGTCGTTGTGAACCAATTGTCGGCAGTGATGTTGCGGCCTTTGTTCAACCAGTTCTCCGCCAATTTCATGACAACAGCTTCTCCAATAGAATGGCTTGCATTTCTCTCCTCGTCAGACAAAGTATCGGCACCAATGTACACCAAACATTTCAGGGGAAAGGAATTTTCCTGATCCACGAGCCAGAATTCTTTGATACCAAATTTGCCGGGTTTCGATGGTTGTACTGTCTAAATGAGACACGTCCGTGAAACTCGATTAGCTGTTCGTCGACGACAGAAACGGCCCCGGGATGTAATTCCGTGCAAGCGATGCATTGAGCATGCTTACTGGCTGCCGAACGGCAACAAGATTGTCATGCCGGTCACGGCGCAATTTGTCATCGAATCGTATGCATTTTCGTATTTGTGAAAACCGCATGTAGCTCATTGTAGCTCGAAATATACAATGTCCTCGAATAGGATGCTACATTTCCTGGATATCACGGCGACCTGCCTTGAACGAACCTGAAACAGAAAGATCCCGTATGTGAATGCAAATAACTAAAATGTTCATAATAGCCTACATAATTTCTTATCAATGAACATCATCATAGGCGTAAATGTATGTATTATATTACTAGCCTATAAATAAGGACGTAAAAATAGAGTAAAATTCGTCTCTCCTGTATTTTTCTCTACGAACCCATCAAAAAGTCCCAAATAGAATTCTCCTTTTATAACGAAGCTCATAAACACGATCTTTTTATAAAACGCATTATTTTTTATTCGTTATGAGATAATATGTCATAGATAGATTTTGCTGTAGTAATTTTGAATAGTACTATATAGACAGAAAGAATAGTAAATTGAATTTTGAATAGTTGCCCAGAAATAAGAACATTACTTACCTGCTATAATAAGAAGCCCGATAAAAGCTTTGATTTCCACGAGTGTGACTGCTTCCAGGCGACTCCACTTGCTGAAGCAACTCTTCGTCCTTCCAAATTTGTGAATAACACGACTTCTGCGGGTATATCCTCAAAATACACAAGGAAAGATTCTTCATTTGATTGTGGGTGCAGTCCAGCTCGTCAGCCTTGATTTCCGACATTGAAAACATTTCTAGATGACGCACGCCCAACACCATGGCCTGGTTGAATTATTTCCCACGTGGTTCCATTCGCACTGATCATTGCTCCACCACCTACAGATGAGGCGGCTGATAAGAGATTGTCCAACGAGTTTGAGTCACTTTCACTTGAATTATTTGATTCAGGACTACTGTCAACAGTTCTCTCAAGTTGGTCGACATCCAATATATCATCGTCGATATAATGATCTCCAGTTGGAAGATCTACGGTAGCGTCATCAACTTCGGCTGCTGCAGCATCATCAGGTTCTATGCTCTCTGGAAATTTTTCTTCTTCAGTCAGAATTCGGTTCGCAATTAATCGAGCTTGTCTTTCCGGAAGAGACCTTCTTGGTGCAGACATCTCGACAGAATGTGCAATCACATAAGAAACGCACTGAATTTATTGGCGTATTCGAGAGGAGGGCGCTTTGTCTTGGAAATCGATCACGTCGTGAGACAACTCCACTGCAACCTTCGCAGGGTGCAATTTCTTGGAAATAAGAGGATAGAATTTCTTGGAAAACGATCACGTGAACGCTTGCTAAGTAAATAACATCAGAATTATAACTCTAAACAACTTGGCAGCGATAAATTTCGTTGAGATGAAAAGAAAATGAACAAAAGTATCATTTTTTGAATGGGGTAGAAAACACCCCATAACACCGGAATCTATAAAATCACTCCTAAATCATAAAACATGTGGAATATAAATCCAACTTTTCTACTGAAAAAATATTATAATTATCCAAGAAAAGTCATGAGATTTCAGTAATCGGACTAAAGTAATCGGACTGAACAGAAGTTGTGTGTATTTAAATATCACTTGGGGTGGAAAACACCCCGCAACGCCGTTTAACGGTTAAACATGCTTACCAACAATGATTTTCAATTTTGAATTTTCCATGGATTTATTGGAATCATCGATCATTGATTCTGTGTCCATGGCTGGGCTACTAGGGTATACACCAAAAACAAAGACCGCCGCCCAAGAATAACCACGACGGTCGACCAAAACACACCCGGCCGGTCGACCCAGAACCACACCAACCCAACTCGCGCTCCAGAGGGGGGGCGCTGTGCGCGGTTGGGAGGATTCCTTACTACTTTAGTAGATTCACAAGAAGCTCTCTTTGTTTATGAGGACTTTATCAGAAAGATCTATTATATGGTTCATCATTTGTGCTCAGTCAAATGCTGGAAAATATTTGAAAGTAAAATTATAATATTGCGTCAGTCATTGGTGATCAAATGCAAACATCCTTTACAGACTATCGATCGTTCATCTCAATTTAATCACATAATTCAATGCATTAGCTATTTTGTGAACCTATCGCTGGAATGTCATTGACATTAAATGATGGTCGACAAATATATGTAATTGAGCATTGAAATGCTATATCGTATTCAATTTCAAGCTCAAGTAGAACAGATTAATATATTAGAGATTATCTTTATGCAAATGATTATCCTAAATCGTCACATGACTCGTCACGCCATTCTGCTTTCAAGCTTGTGTCAGTCAGCGGCTAACCTACCTCTTCGAAGCTGCTACATCCACATATATGAAGATCGTCTCCTCAGTGCGTCGCCAACTAAAAAAAAGAACGACCAACTATTCATTTACATGATGATTTATTCATGGCAACTCACTAGCAGCTGAACATGCTATCCATATTATAAGTATTATATAATACTTTGGTGTGTGCGCACTTCTATGCCATAGATTAGTAGTATATAATGTGACATCCGGCGCGACGCTTCGCTTCGCTTTGCTTCGCTTCGCTTGCGCCGGATGTCACACTTTTGCGGTTTTTTTCAAAATTTTCAAAAAAATCAAAATTTCAAAAATTTAGGTAGACTTCAAATTTCACGTGGCCGAAGGCCGAAGGGCGAAAATTTAAGCGTTTTTAAAAATACCCAATTTTTCAAATTTTTCAAACTCTCAAAATTTGAGAATTACAATTTTCACCCTTAAAATCATGACCGTTCCAGGACACCGAAAATCGTAACAGTTAAGAATCTCAAAATTTGAGAATTACAATTTTCTCGCTTAAATCATGACCGTTCCAGGACACCAAAAATCATAAAAGTTGAGAATTTCAAATTCATGAATTTTATCCATCTTTCAGGTTTTTAAAATATAACATGTGACTAATAATATTTCTTTAAAAAATGGAAGAAACAAAAGTGGATGAAACCGCAAGAATATATCCTTCGTTATCTCAATTAAAAACAGGTGAAATGGTTCTCAATTATTATTAAGATTAGAGCATTGTGATAAATTAAGAAGACGCAATTATTACTTAGTCATTCTTCGTTATTGTATGCTCAACATTATTTAAAGTACTAATTGTGTGAACTAGAAGATCATTGTAACTCATAAACTCAAAATTATTCAATGAACCCGTACACTGGCTGATAATTGAAGAGAGAGAAACATCTACCAGCTTTCCCCTAAAATTATCGTGCGATCTCTTGTCATTTCAATTTACTCATCGGTAAGCTTTTGGCATTTCAACTTACGCGTGCGTAAAGTTTTGACATTTCAATTTACCCCTACGTAAATTATTTTCAGAATCTGTTTTCAAAATCTATTTTCAAAGTCTGTTTTCAAATTCAGTTTTAGAAATCGATTTGCAAAATTCGGGTTGCAAAATTCATTTAGCGTTTGCCAAACACATACGGGTAGTAAAGTACTTCCCATTGTGAAGACATGAATAGATTAAGCACATAAGAGTGCATTGACAATAAAAGCAAATGACAATAAAATTCTTCTTGTGAACTCAGAACGCATAAACGCCGATATGCGGGTTAGTTGTTATGGCAATTTTAAACAATCATTTTAACGATGAAACATATTTTACAAATGAAGTTCATGAAGAAAATGGAAATATATAAAACAATATAGATTAGAATAATTATAATATAATCATTTCAAAATCGAATAAGTAGTAAGGAAAGTCATCATTAGAGACCAGTTTTAAATCAATACCCCCTCCCTTCTGTCTTCTAGGGGTCCCTTAAGAAAATTTTTATTATAAAATGAGCAACATAAAGGAGTTTTTTAAATTATATGGAACGCAAACCACGACAAATTTCGGCCTAAAGAAAATCGCAAATGAATTAGGAATAAAGAATTTTCATGTTCTAATGAGAGTCGAATTACAATTCCTAAAAAATAGGCCAACAGGAACCTTCAGTTCCCGGAACAAAGTTCAAACTGTAAATTTCATAACAAATCTTCATACGTCAGATGAAAAAGGTGTACATTGGTCAGCAGGACAAAAAAATATAAACTGTTCTAATTATTATTTTGACTCATACGGACTTCCACCTACAAACGAAGTCAAAAAATTACTTGGCAATGGAATTTATAATACATTTCAAATTCAAAAACCAGGAACTACATATTGCGGTCAATTATGTCTTTATGTTTTATTTAAATTACAGGAAGGAGTACCATTTCTAGATATTATGTTAGAATTGAACGAACCGTAGGTTCTATGGCTACGCCTAATGAAAATAATGATAATTAAAAATCAGTTCGTTGTAATTCATTTTGATAAAATCGGCCTCTGATATTTTCATCATCTAAATCTTTGATCTCGTAAGTAATCGGATAAGTTTGGTTTATTTTACAAATTTCAAATATTTCTTTAGTCCAGTATCCGACGAAGCCTTTTTCAAATTTATTCTTATACAAGGTGTTTCAAAAGTAGGCTAACAGTTGATTTTGCCCTAGGAAATCTATGTTGACCGTTCTATTGGCGATTTACACCTGAATCAGTCGATGGATATCCATGATCAGTCCAACATGAGCCATAGACTTCGAAGTAATTGCTACTATCATTTAGAAGTCTATGCAGTAGCATTCCATTGGCAAAGGAATTTTGAAATCTATCATGGACAAGATATAGCACCAATCTGACATTACGTACATGGATATGTTCAATTAATTTGATTTGAATCAAACACTGTTAGTTTGACTTGAAGTGAATTAAACAAGCTTGAAGCTTTTTTGAATTTGCTGCTTCTGTCATGTCAGGTCATCTAAAAGATGATCAGAGAAAATGGATTTTGAAATCCTTTTGGAAAAACAAGAATGCTGAAAAGGTGCGAATGGAATGGAGAGATGCCTTTCACAGCAATCCTCCATCAAGATTTGCTATTTATCGCATTCGAGATAAATTTGAAAAGACCGGTTCGGTAGAGAATGCACCGAAGTCAGGACGCCCTCGATCAGTTTCAATAACATCAAACGAGGAGCTAGTGGCCCAAACATTTGTTCAAAGTCCGAAGAAGTCAACAAGAAGAGCCTCATTGGAGTTGGACATTTCTCTAAGCTCTACTTGGAGATTGATGAGGAAAGTTGAGTTGAAACCATACCGACCCAGACTGTTGCAGCACCTTCTACCGGATGATGCTGAACGATGCTTGCAGTTTGCTGTGCTCATGTTGTCGGAAATTCGGGAGAACCCAGATTTGCTTGACAAGATAGTTTGGTCTGACGAAGCCAGTTTCAAACTATCAGGTCACGTAAATAGACATAACTGTGTCTACTGGTTCCCTGAAAATCCGCACATGGTATCAACAAATGAGCTGAACCAGCCTGGCTTAACCGTCTGGGCCGGTATGTCAAGCAACGGTGTGATTGGGCCAGTATTTTTTGAAAGAACTGTGACGGCTGAGGTGTACCTTCAAATGCTCCAATCCTTTGCGATTCCTGAGATGCAGTCATTGAACAACTTCAATGAGCTGTACTTTCAGCAGGATGGTGCACCAGCGCATTTTGCAGTGAGTGTCAGAAGCTATCTGAATGACACTTTTCCAGGAAAGTGGATCGGGAGATGTGGTAGCATCCTTTGGCCTCCTCGCTCTCCCGATCTAACTCCGATGGACTTTTTCTTTTGGGGCGTTGTAAAGGAGAAAGTGTACGGACGAAAACCTCACACACTTTCTCAACTCCGCTCCTACATCACAGATGCCTGTCAAGAGATCAGTGATGACAGGAACTTATGCAGAACTGTGTGCCACAGTGTGGCCGAAAGACTACAAGAATGTGCCGATGTCCATGGTGGACATTTTGAGCATTTGCGTTCGTGAATTTTTGTAACTTTAAGTTGATTAATTTTTTGATATGTTGAATATGCCTTGGTTATTCATTTGTTCATTTTTTTGTTAGGAAACCAAGCAAACAAAATGGTAGTTGTTTTAATGTTAATACCTTTATTAATTTCAGCCTCCTCTAGGCCATCGTCAGAAGCTTCTGACGATGGTCTAAGAGGAGGCTGGAATTAACAAAGGTGAAGGACATTTGGATGTCAGCTGTTCTTCCTTCTTCGCCTCCCTGTCTTGTGTTGACGACAGCGTCTTCGTGCACCAGGCTGAGGGGCGCGGAGGACATTCGAATGTCAGCTGTTCTTCCTTCTCCGCAGTAACACTGAAACAACTACTATCTTGTTTACATGGTTTCCTAATAATTTTTTTTTGATAGATGTTGGATAGTTATTCGACTTCTCATGATCGGTATAGATTCAAATTGGGTTGTAGTGAAATATGTAGGCATGAAAACACTGGAGATCATGAGATATTTTAATATGATTTACGCGATGTCAAAGAGTATTGAATTTTTGCCCCTTACGAATACAAGGCATATTAGCTATCTGTGGCATCGTGAAAAAGATTATTATGACATAGCTTATTAATCTATAGCATTAAGACATAGCTTTTCAAGGCCAATTTCTACTGTTAGCCTACTTTTGAAACACCTTGTATTTAAATATTCTAACTCTATCTCCAATTTTAAATTTCGGCTTAAGTTTCTGCAAATTCGGATTACTCTCATTCGAATAATTATTCTCGAAAATTTTCTTTCGGATCAAATCAGGGTCGTCAGAAGCATTCTTTGGAGTTTCTTAAATACCAGAATGAACTTTATTATTGTACTCTTCTACAACTCCTGGTAATATCTTCAAACATTTCTGATTTCTTTGCTCAGTAAATTTCTTGAATAATTTATTTTTTAACGTCCGATTGAATCTTTCTATCACTACGGCCTTCCCTGCATTTTCAGTTAAATAAACTGAGCCTTGGCGATGACTTTCGTCTGTTTCAAATAGTGGCTGAACGTTTCTGTTATAAAATTCCGACCCCTTATCAACAAACAATTTTTTTGGCTCTCTCTTACTTTCTTTAAAGATTTCTTCAAACGCATATTTAACTGATAGACCACTTTTATTTTTTAAAGGCTTTACCCAAGCGTGTCGTGTATATAAATCTATAACGGTCAATGCGTATTTATAATCTTTTTCATTCGGCATATGAATAAGATCAGCACTCCAAATATCATCTTTATTAAATACTTTTACTTTCAATAGATATTTCGGCTTTCTGTATTCTTTATGAATTTCAGACGCGTAGGTTCGAGCGTTGCTCTCAGACAGTTTTGCTGTCGTTTCATTTAAACCCTGTCCGAATAATATTTTAGCTTGTAAAGCTTTCTTAACAAACATTCTTTCAATTTTTTCTCTAAATGTAGGATTTTGAATACTATCTAATTCTTGAATCATCTTCTTATCAGCTGCATGACGAGAACTTAGATCATGATTTCGATAAGCTAAATCATGTCTATAAGCGGCGGCATCTACTCTATTTATTGGTTCTTCACCTGGTTTCGGATTATTATTCTCATCTAGTCTTATATCTAATCGAGTTCCTGGACCAGTATATGAATGACCAGGAAGATGTTTTTCTTTCGAATATTTACTCCAAATAAATCCAGGAAAGTTTTCTAATGTTTTTTGTATGTCACCACCGTAGGTAGTAGCCAAACTTTGTTTGTTGTCGTTATCTTCATAAATTTTACAATTTGAGTTTTTATTTTTGTTTAATAGATAATTTAATAAATCTAAATTAGCAATTTTTAATTTAATTAAATTTTCGGAATTTGTAGAATTCATTTTAAAAGATAAAATAAATGTTTTACCTTATCATACTAGGACTTAGATATATTCCAGAACCATCTTTAGTTTCTTTAATTTCAATTAAATCATCAACATAGTGGAGAATATTTTTAAGAACTCGTTTTCCTTCATCAACTAATTTCAATTTACTAATAAAATTATCTACTACTCCTTCACCCCTAGCAACTATCTCTAACTCTCTATTATGTCGTTTTTGTTCTTCTAATGCTGCCTTCTCTGATTTATTTTTATTTACTGCTTGGACAATACCAGCTGTCCCACCTGCAACACTTCCTGCAGCTGCTATGCCACCTATTATTAGTGGAATTAATGGGAGAATCCCGCCATTCATTTCTTCTTGTAATTGAATATTCTCTATCATTGGTTTACTTATGTAATACTTTTTTTTGTTAATCGTAATAGTTTTAGGGGTATTTTTGTCAACAATATTACGTAATTTTAATTCAACAGTTTTATTATTATTACTTTTCGCTTGCGACATTTTTAATAAAAAAATTTTAAGTTATCAAAAATTTTAAACTATTCTAGTTATGAAAAATTTTTAAGTTAAGAATTTTTAATCTATTCTAGTTATGAAAAAATTTTAAGTTACCAAAAAAATTTTATTACTAATTACTAAAAAAATTTTAATCTAAGAATTTAATTAACTTATCGGACCAAAGGTCCTCAGGTTACTAACCTATCCTAGCCATCTTTCCATTAAGAATTTCAATAGAATATTTTACATCTTCTAGCAATAAACCATAAGCCATCAATGAAGTTGTGGAATCTTTCTTTTCAATATTAATTGTTACATCACAACCAGTCTTGATAATATCTTCAGATTGTGCACTTAAATCGAAACAGAAAACAGGATATAAATGTCTCCAATCTCCAGGAGTTAATTGTGGTTCAACTCCAAATTCTATACAAAGATTTCGATAAGAATCATATCCTTCCATAAATTGATTATTGGTATCATCGAATCTTAATGGATCAATTGGATATCGGGTTTGATTTAATGAAACTTGTAAACTTCGAATTGTATTAATATGAAAAAGATTGTTGTTCTTACCAAAACTTGGAGAATTATTTCTTTGAAAAGTTAGTAATAAATATCTTGGCGTATTCGCAGTTCTAGTAAAATGCCAGTTAAATCTTTGTTCGGAAAAAGTTACTGAACTAGCAGTTCTCTTTAGAAAATTTACTGGAATTGGTTTGTTAGTATTTAATCTTTTTGCAATAGCTGTTTCAATCTCTAAACTAGGAGTAATATGCTTAATCCACCATTCAAGTCTATCAATTTTTAAATATGCTTTTTTTCCAGTCTTACCAAAAAAGATTAATTCATTATTTGCTGTACGATGAATTATTAATTTAAATTTTAATTGATATGGTATTTTATCATAATCTAAATATCCGAATAATGGAGACAATGACCAATTTACTGTTTGCTTACTTTTCTTGTTAAATTCACGTCTTTCTTTACATGCATCATTATTTGTTTTATTTAAATGTTTTGCAATATTTTCTACATCTTTCGCAATTCCTGCTGAATCTGTTCCAGCGTGAGTTAAATCATCAACAATTATACCATCATTTGTATCAGGAAACCAACCTTCGATTTCATACTTTTTATTATTTTCACCAATTGTTACAAATCTAAGCATTGTATCAATTACACCTCGAGAATCACTTATTGTTTCTATATTTTGAGTTGCAACATCTAAACGCATTTGTGTAAATAATCTTGGAAAGAAATTATTCTCTAGTGCAATATTATCGGTATCTGGTAATGGTGTTGTAAAATTGGCATCACTATATAAAGAATATTCACAGTGTAAAAATGAATCAGGTAAATATATATAACTCTGCTGATTATCAACTTCAAAAATTTAATCACCTCCAGTATTTACTCTACTGGAAGATCCGGGATTCATAGCAATTCTTATATAGTCATTCTTTTTTTGATTATAACTGACGAACGGAGGATCGTCTAATCTAAATTTATTTTCGATAAGCGAAGACATTTTTATAAAAAATAATTTGACTTTTTGTTTTTCTCACAGACAGAAAAAATGTTTACTAAAATAGAATTTTAGAATTTTACCTAAAAAATTTTACTAAAAAATTTTACTAAAACATAATTTTAGAATTTTTTCTAGACCAGCTCCGCTACAGCTTTGCTGGTTAGACCGAAGGTTGCTATTAATACCATTGCCTCTTATTTCTTCAATTGAACGTTTTATGGCTACGCCTGATTTCTTCTTATGTTTACTATCAGACGGAGCTCCGCTCCTCAAGGTTTCCCCAACAGCTATGTTAGCAATTTTGTTTTTTATTTCCTCTGAAAGTTTTTTTAAATTTTTTAGTTTTTCAGAATCATTCCTAAGTTTACGAATAGCTTCTAGTTGTTTTAATTCGTTTTGAGACTTGACAGCATTTGATATTGCACTAACTGTACTACCTATAGCAGCTGCTCCTTTTGCAGCAGATGTAATCAAATCTTTATTATTTTTAATTAAGTTAACGATACTTCCAATACCAGAAAAGATGCCAGCCCCTTCTTTTTGAACGGCGCCTGTGGTGCCTAGGAACTTTTGTGTTCCGATTGTTTCTACACTGTCATAATGGTAAACAGATTTCATAGATGGTTCATGAGCAATTTTATTATTTGAAGCAAAATGTTTAAGATTGTGTTTATAAATTATAGGCATTTTTTAGGATTAAATTTGACTTTTGGGAAAAATATTTACGTTCGGCTGAAGCCTCGAGGAGCTTCGCTCCGATTGGTTAGTAACCTGAGGACCTTTGGTCCGTTTAAGATTTACGTTTGTGAATGGACAACAACTTCGAGATAACTTTATTAATTGACTGTTGCACTTTATCTATTGCGTCAAGCAGCGTGTGATGTACTTTAATTTCTTTTCTATTAACTTGCATTTTCTGCTGATTAATCTTCAATGCCGTTTTAAGTGCATTTAACTTAATTTTAAGAACATCTAATTGTCTTTTAACAGCATCTAACTGTTCTTTATTTTCTTTAGAGTTTTCTTGTAAATTTTTCTTTAATTCATTTTCTAAATTGATTTTAAGAGTTTTCATTTTATCAACTCTATGATTAAGTGAGTTTACTTCATTTATTATTCTATTCATCTTTTTCATTTCTTGAGTAATTTTAGAACTCAATTCATCAACACTTTTTTGGAATGTAGTTTGTAACTGCTTTAAATTTTTTTTAATTCTTTCAGGTAGTTTTTCTATTTCATCTTCTAATTGTTCTTTCAATAGTTGTATCTGATGTTTATTCTTAATGATTGCAGATTTTAAATTTATAGAATGTAATATTAAAATTTTTGATTGTTCTGAAATCTTTTTAAAAAGTTTTGCTATATCTGCTTCTAGCTCTCTATCCTTTTTATCAAGTTTTAATAATTTTTCGTTTAATGATTTGTCATTAAGTTTTAGCAACTTTAATTCATTCATCAGTAGAACCAAAACATCGTTTATATGTTTTTCTTTTAAGTCATTGATTTGTGTATCAACATATTGTTTATTTGTTAACTCTGTATTTTGTTGCGGAAGAATAGAAAGATGCAATGGACCAGATAAAACGTCTCCAGTTTTCATGATATAATGTTCTATTTCTATTTCTAATTCACGATTATTCGGGATATATGCACCTCCACCAACATTTGGTAACATCATTTTTAAAACAATAAAAAAATAAATTTTTTCTACTAAAAATAAAAGAATGGATAAAGCAAATTTAAAAAAATTATATTCGTTCGCATCATCCTGTTCTTCTTATTCGACGAGATCAACGGGATTTGAAAATAAATGTTTTGATAATAATAATAATAGCAATCCATGTATAGATGTTAATATTTTATTTGAATTACAATCCGAAATATTTAGAGAACAAACAAAAGGTTTACCTTCTATAGAAACTAACTATTGTTTATATCCGGGTGATCCATTTATTAAATTTATGGATATAGTAAGTAAATATAATGATGTAGCTTATGTTGAATTAAATAAAGAAAATATGGTTATAATAGGTCATAATAACGTTTATGGTTTTATTAGAGCAGTGTTACCAATTAGTAATACTGAATGGATAGAAAATAAAATTATTAATTATATCAATATTAAAGAATTAGTTAAAAAATTAAAATCTTTTTCGAAAGAAAAAATTAGATTATTTGTTGACGATCAAAATCAATATAACATTCACATAGAGAGTAAAAAACATAATGAAGAATTATTATGTCAGGTATATTATAGAGATACAATTTATAAACAAGAAACATTAGAAATGCCCCAAAGATATGATGATGATACATATATAGGATTGTATTCCAATTTAAGTATTAATTTATTAAAATCTTACATAAATGGTTTAGCTCAACAAGAAAAAATTTATATGTGGACAACACCTTATACTATTAACAATGTCCATAATCATAATCATAATGAACGAACTGAAGGTTCTAGGGCTTTGCCCGATCTTAAAGAATTTTATGATAATAATGATGATAATAATATAGATGATGGTAATATAGATGATGATTCTGAAACATCTGAAAATGGTGTAAATGGTAAAAAAGATTATAAAAATATTAGTAATTATAAAAATTTATCTAAATTTCATTTTCTTACAATTGAAAATAATAATGATGGTATAGTTGAAGATACTGTTAGACAACTATGTGCCGGGTCTACAAAATTTAAATTAGGATTTACATCTAATCAATTTAAAATTTTATCATCTTTAATAAAAACTAAAAGTGATTCAGATTATGGTGGTGTTATTAAATTTTCCAAAAGAGATCAAAGACCAATATTTTTCTCTATTATATTATTATCAGATAAAAAATGTAATTTAGAGTTAGATATTCCTATCAGGGAATGGTATCCTATCAGGGAATGGCATCCTATACCAAAAAGTGTAATTTATGATGATGAAGAATCAATTTATGATGATGATGAAGAATCAATTGATGATGATGATGAAGAATCAATATTTAGTGAAAAAAATTTAAATTATCTTTTGATAAAACGTTATATGATAAAACTTAATATGATAAAACTTAATATTATAGAACATTATATGCTAAAACTTAATAGAAAATACCAAAATATTTGATAAATATATTTTCATATGTAATAAGTTTTTAGATGTAATAAGTTTTTAGATGTAATAAGTTTGTAGATGTAATAAATTTTTTAGATGTAATAAATTTTTTAGATGTTATAAAATTTTTAGATACAATAAAAAAATTATTATTCACACGTGTCATCATCATCACTTAAATTACTCTCACAGATGATTGTTTGAAATATTTCAGCTTGAATATCTTCTCCGTTATAAGGTAACATAATTTCATTTTCATCAGGTGCTTGACGTTTAAGAATATTTATTTGACCAGAAAATTTTTTTTCTTCAGTATTATTATTTTTATCAGGAATACTAATTCCAGTTTCTAAAGATCTTTTCCATGGTTTATTAACTGTAGTCGATAATGTTTTCCCCGAATATAATTTTAGAAAATCTTCTACTTTTACTTTATCTTGTGAATATCCTTTGAATGTTTTCTTTTCACTAAGTCTCCCTTGCTCATCTACAGTAATACAGTATTTTACTTTAGGTGCAATAAACATTGCAAAAATAATTCCACCATTTCCATAATCATTTTTCCCTTGACACAATTCTCCTCCAACATATCCAGCAGCGTCTAATTTATTAAAGAGCTCATTGGAAATATATATTGAATCAGTATCTGTATAATGAATGTATTTTTCTTTGAAACCATTGATTTCTAAAATAAAGTTATTCATGATTCTTCTAGAGTGAGAAAGAATAAAAGAACCTAAGTGTGATGGCATGAATGACGTCTTCCCATCTTTTACAATATTAGTTTTGAGAAATTCGTCATCTTCCATTTCTACTTTCGCTAAATATTGTTCATCATTTAATTTTTCATAATCTTTTACTTCTTGAGTGAAATTTTTTCTCAATGTATTCTCATTCCATAAATGATATTTAGTGGTTATATCTTTTTTCACAGTTTTGCCATATAGCGAATTCATCAATAATTTAATTAACTCATCACCTACAGTATTTCCTTCTGTTTTATATCTTTTTCTCAAATTAAAAAGTTTTTCAATATAATTTCGAAATGGTGAAACTTGATAATTTTTTTCATAAATTATACCATCAGTAATATGTAAGATTTTTCCCCCACATCTAAAAATTTCTTGTATGTCTACAGAAGTTAATACATCATAACATATACCATTTCTAAACCTGATTACTTTTACATGAGAATTATTATTTTGATTTTTAACTTTATCTTTTATAGGAACTGGTTGGAAAAAATATCATTCGGATATTGAAACACAACAGAGAATATTCCAGTTTTAGGTCTAAATGTTTGTGTATTAAATTTATATACTATTTCCCGCTCTTCTTCTTGACGAAATTTTCTAGCTGATTCAGCTTTAGGGTATTCTGAATTTTCATCATACATAGCTGATGGATATAAAGATGTTGCATCAAAAGCCATTAGAAATTCATTTTTTTGTTCAGGTAGTTGATTTGAAATTTTCTTACAAATTTCAGTTTTATCTCCTAAATCTCGATACTGTTTCATTAAATCTATTAAATTACTTCCAGGGGACAAAGCCCCACCAGCGTAGCGACCAAGGGACAAAGTCCCCCCAGCGCAGCGACCAGGTAAATACTGTTTTAATATTGATAACAAGATGTTACAAAATGGCGATATGTATTTTCTTATATTTGCTGAAACTCTTCCACCTTTAACAGATTTTCTAATATAATTTCTAGCCCATAAATCTATATGAGAATGAATATTTATATTGTCATTTTGTACGCTTTTCATCCAACCGTTAAATGTTAAAGCAGAGGATGTCAAATTAGTAGTTATATCTTCACCAACTAAATCTCGCATAACATTATTATATTTGTAGATACAAAAAGCTAAAGAAAGAATATCGTTAACTAAATATGGTCTCCATTCATTTTCTTTTTCTTTAAAATTTTCATGTGTTATGTCTCCAATTTCATAATTTAATTTACACACATTCGTAGGAATTTTAAAATTCTCACACCATTTAGAAAGACTTGTTTTTACATGTTGATAACTACATTTCATTATAATAGTTTGAAGTGCTAATTTACCTGACGGTGAATCTTTTTTCATATTGTTTTTAAATCTAAAAGATTTTTGAATGTATCTACTAACACATTCAGTTGTATAAGGATTTTGTAATGAAGCAGTCAATATTCCTCTTGAAGTTTTAAGAGGCGGTTTAGATAATTTAAAATTAGCTTTTATCGGAAAATAGGAATCAAAACTTGATGAATTGTGAGCTATTAAAGTTACTCTAGAATAATTAAATTTTCCAAGCGTTTTAAAAAATTGACGGATCGGACATACGTCCTCTGGGTTTCCCCCGATCGAACATTCATCATCCTCAGTTCTCGTAAATATTTTCACACAATTTTGAAGTTTATTAAATTCTAATTCAGTTAAATTATTATACTCATTAATCTGTTTTTTAAGTTTTTTAATTTCATCTTCATCTTTTGATCGTTTAATTTTAATCATATCACTTAACAAACGTGTTTCTAATTCTTTCAATCTTTGTTTCGGTAAACAACATATAAATTTATTAAAATTAATAGCTCCTACAGCGTAAGGAATAGGATGAGCTGTTGAACAGTTAGGATCAGGAAAAGTTTCGAGATCCCAAATATATGTTGAACTATAATCAATTTTTTTCTTTGTTATGATTTTATATGGACGCGTTGTTAGATTTTCATCAGTAACTGTTTTATATATGGGTTTGAAATTATTTTCAATTTCTCTAATAGCTTTTAATTTATGAGATTTATTAATTAAACAATAGTGACCAATTGTTGAACCTGCGTGAAAATAATTGTAATAAACATAATTATGAAACGTTTCAATTCCTCTAGGATTTAAATGACGATTGGCAGGACTATAATATTGAACGCATTCTCCAAAATATTTATTGAATTGAGAAAATTTTCAGTTTGACATTACTCCTGTTCTAGATGTGGTTTTCTCTTTATATAAAAAATTATTAAACATTTCTTTCATCATTTCTCCTTGTTCTTCATTAAAACCTCGTAAAACATTATAACATTTAATAAAACAAAAATCTTCAGAAGGAATATAACAATATTCACCGAAATATTCTTTGATTCTATATTTCATATTAATCCCTGCCCCTCTATGCGATCTTTGTACTAACTTCATTCCAAAATCTTCATATTTAATATTACCTGTAAAAATCCATTCGTTAGCATCGGATTTCTCATCCAGATTCGAAAACCATGTTTCAAATGATTTTTTATTATAGAAGGTTACGTAAAAATTTTGAATTATATTTTCCTGATCTTTAACAACTTTTCCAAGTAAATTAATAATTTTACCATTTGCTAAAAGTTTCCGCATATCATTTACTACATTAATAAAAGATACATTTTCATATTTAATTTCATTTGGATTAAATAAATTACATAAATCATCACCAAGCTCATCCTTAATTCTATCATCAAAAAAGATATCAGTAATAGGAGTTTCTAATATTTCTTTTGTTCCACTTTTCTGTTTTTTAATATTACGTCTAATACTACGCCTACTACGTTTCTGTTTTTTAATACGTTTACTACGTTTACTATGTTTAATTTGCGCATCAAACTCAGCAGTTTGTTTCTTGATTAATTCATCAATCTTAAACGTTTGTCCGAGAGACATTTCACGATTCATATTTTTAAAAGAAAAAATGAATTTTTACATAGAACCTCGGTTCCGTTTTTACATATACACAGGAATATGTAATTGATGTAATGTTTCTAATTCATGTGTTGTTAAATGTTCTTTCTTAACCAACCACCATAAATTATTATACGCCAAAAATACTCGGAAACTTCTTAAACAAAGTGGAAAGTCTTTTGTTTTAATACACGGTTTAATACCATGTTTTGTTTTATAATCTGTAACGAGCGCTACGTATTTATGATGATAATAAAATCTAACTTCTTTCTTCGAATTTACAGGATTTGTAGGATGACGATAATCTTTTAAAACTGGTACATGCTCTATCTTGTAAGCATTCAACATATTTTTTTATTTTTATTAACAAAAAATTTATAAGAAAAAATTATTCGATCACTCCGCGAAAATATTTTCTATCGACTTTCAGTCAGAGAACAATTGTTCGATAACTCTATCATGAATTTTTTTATCAAAATTAATTGTGATAAATCCATAATCTTTTGACCAAGCATTGTTACACGATTGTTTAAATTCATCTTTATTTCTTACACATAAATCTCTTAACAAATCACTTAAGTTTCTTGCATTTATTTCAAATAGTATCAATATATTTGCATTCTTTCTAATAACACTTCCGTCTAATGAATACATACTTTGTGTTAAATAAAAAACACTACAGTTATTATGTCTACCTCTTGTGAAATAATTTCTCTGAACTGACTGATTCTATCATTAACACAATCATCAAAAATTACACAATGTTTCATTGTTTTATCTAGTTTACTAGGATCTTGCATATTACCACTATCATCTATTAATTGTATTTTTATATGATTTTATTTTTTTTATTTTATTTTATTTTATTTTTATATGATTTTTATATGATTTTTTATTGTATTTTTATTTTTATATTGTATTTTTATTAGATTCTACTAACTGATTATTTTTTGCTGCTTCTTCACACCACGAACTTATTTCTTCTTCATCTTCAGATTTTTCATATTCTTTGAATAATGAAGCAATTGCTGTTTTTTTAAGATTATTTTCAAATCCATATTTTAAAAATTGATAGACGGGTTGTTCTGCCGTTGTTGTATAAATTATAAGATTGTTATAATCCAAAAAATTTGGAGTCGTTAAAATTTTAAATAATAGATATGTTTTTCCACATCCTGATCTTTCACAAATAACTGACAAAACTTTATTAGATAAATTTGGATGATGATTAAATTTAAGTTTTTTTATTAAATGGAGGTAGTTCACTCATTTTTTAATAAAAAAATTTTATTTTTATTTTTTTATTTTTTGTTTCTAAAGAAGAAGAAGAAAATTAGACTTCTCTAGCTTCGCGTAGGAGTTTATACCTCCCGAACCAAAAGATCTATCATAATCTCTTCACCTCCAAAATTTATTTCTTGTCCTTTTTCATCAGTGATTCTAATGCCAATGTTGTTAATAGTTTTTCTTGTAATAGGAAAATATATTAATGTTTGTGGAATTACATTTAATCTATAAGCAATGGGTACAGTAAAAGCTGGAAAACTGAATATTAAATTTGACAATTTACCATTTATATATCCTCCTTCAATAATGTCACAATGTACAACAATTGAATTTATTTCAGTTATTTTTGGAATCTTCTCACCT
Organism: Prostheceraeus crozeri; assembly: GCA_907163375.1. Lineage (NCBI taxonomy): Eukaryota > Metazoa > Platyhelminthes > Polycladida > Euryleptidae > Prostheceraeus > Prostheceraeus crozeri. Next base: position 813,215 of record CAJQUW010005941.1, on the reverse strand, counting down.
AAATGATAACCTTGACTATAGGTTTGTTTATTAAATCCTAATAGCTTTGACAATGATCTATCATGATTAAAATCAACTTGATGATTTTCGTCTAAAGTAAGAGAAAATTTATTAACTGCCGGTTCAACTGCAAAATGTAATTGTTTCTTATCTTTAAATGGTATACCTAAATGTCTCTTAATTTCATTTGATATTGATTCAACTTCGTAAGAACCAGGAAGAAAAGTTAGTACTTTCCATGTTTTGCCTTTATCAGTAGAATATCTAAATTGATCATTCACATCTTTTATAACATTTTGAATAGTGTTAAACGTAGAGAAACTAGTCAATGCAATTTGATAATTTTTATTTTGTTCCAAATGTAGAATGGGTTCTAAATTACAAGTGTGTGATGAAGTAGTTGTTATAATTTTTAACGTCGTACTAAATTTTGATGAACCCAAAATCTCTGTCAAATTTTCTAAATGATTATTAATTTTGTCTAAATCTGCTGAACACATTTTTTAGTTAAATATTTGAATAAATATTATAGATAAAAATCGTAGATAAAAATCGTAGATAAAAATCATAGATAAAAATCATAGATAAAAATCATAGATAAAAATCATAAATAAAAATCATAGATAAAAATTAAAAACAACATATTTCAGCTACACTTTTATAATCCTCTTCATTTAGAATCTTCTTTTCTAACAGTCTTTTCAATATAGCATGAATTTCATTGAAACTAGAATTATGTCCTTCTTTTATTGCAGATATTAAAATATTTAATCTATTTAGTAATTCTTGTGGATCATCTGGTAACAATATGGTTGTTTCTGTTTTCTGTTTTTCAGATAAACCTTTCCCTACTTTAACTCCCGTTGATAATAAATTTTCTAATTGTTTATAACGTCTAAGAGTTTTTACTGCACCAACTCTATCTAACATAGCTTTATATTTTATAAGATCATCTACAGCATAATTATTTAAATCTGCTCCTCTTAAAAGATTAACAAAATTTCTATCTAAATTAAAAGGAGATTTATCTGGTGAAAAAATTAAACCTCGAAAAGGTTGTGGAAATATTTCTTTTTGTCCGAGATAAAATCTAGGTATTGTTTTTCCATCTGTAAATGAAATAGAATGTTCAAATTGCATAGATTTTGATAATTTCTTATTAATGTTTGATTCTAGTAATCCATAGTCATCTAATATAGTTTTGTGCTCTGGATCTGTTATATCAATTTGTTTATCATTATTTGTACTTTCTTTTTCAAGAGTTTTAAATGGTTTCATAGTTTTTCTCAAAATCAGTTTTTACTTGCTCGGTTTGTTGCATTTTTTCAAACATATCAGATTGAATACCAGCTTTTATCATTCTATGTTGAAGATGATTTTCTTTCATAATATTTCTTTGTTTTATTAACTCTTCTAATTGTTTTATTCTTTTAAAATTATCAGCTCTAATTTTATCCATTTTTAAAATATAATATTTGAATTTTGTGGTAACATTGGAATGCAGCAAAAACATTTTACTGAACAAATTATTTTGTTATTGCTTTGTTGTTTGACATCTTTTCGTTTAAAGTTTTCTCGTTTTAAGTTTTGTTTAATAAAGTTTTGCTTAAATTTTCGCTTAAAGTTTTTAGCTCTTCTAAAAAAATTTTGTCATTTTCTTCATTAGAAATTTTACCATCACTAGAAATTTTGCCATCCTTTTTATTTTTATCATCAACTTTTTCGGACTGTAATTGAAATGATATTTGATTTACTTCATTAGCTATTTGATCAAATTTTTCAATCTCATCTAACGTAATAACATTATCATCACATACTCTTTGAAAGTAGTAATGTAGTTTATCATAGACTTCTTTAATATGTAAATGCTTAGTTTTTAATGATTTTCGTTTCTTAGTTATTAAAGATTTATCTAACATTGTAACAAGTGAAGTTGCAAAAACACCCGTACCTGTTAAAGCTGTAGCAACTACTGGAATTACTAAAACACCTGAAGATATAACAATTGTTAAAGCACCTAAACTTATTGTTAAGGATATGCCAATTCCTTGTGTTACTCGTACATTCTTAACTTTAGACCATCTCTTTCTTAACTTTTTATAATGCTCTAATCTTAATAATAATTGAGATTCCTTATCTTTCATATAACGTACTCTATCTTTGTGTTTTTCTTTATTCATTTTTTCAATGTCCATTAAAGTAGAACTACGTTCATATGATAACGAAGGATATATTCTTGCGGTTTCATCCACTTTTGTTTCTTCCATTTTTTAAAGAAATATTATTAGTCACATGTTATATTTTAAAAACCTGAAAGATGGATAAAATTCATGAATTTGAAATTCTCAACTTTTATGATTTTTGGTGTCCTGGAACGGTCATGATTTAAGCGAGAAAATTGTAATTCTCAAATTTTGAGATTCTTAACTGTTACGATTTTCGGTGTCCTGGAACGGTCATGATTTTAAGGGTGAAAATTGTAATTCTCAAATTTGAGATTTTGAAAAATTTGAAAAATTGGGTATTTTTAAAAACGCTTAAATTTTCGCCCTTCGGCCTTCGGCCACGTGAAATTTGAAGTCTACCTAAATTTTTGAAATTTTGATTTTTTTGAAAATTTTGAAAAAACCCGCAAAAGTGTGACATCCGGCGCAAGCGAAGCGAAGCAAAGCGAAGAGAAGCGTCGCGCCGGATGTCACACTATATACTACTTAGATTATTATACATTTTTCGAGTAAGAATTTGTATTAGGGGTGTACATGGTGCATCGGTGTTATCTTATTTACCTTCCCCTACACACAGTTCCCGATCGCAAAATATATGGCTATATTCATAGCCCAGAACATTAATGTAAGCTTTCAACTTTCCGGGGGAAAATAAGTGAATGGAGAATATGAATAGCATAACACAGGTGTCACTCTTCTTACTTTTCCCGGCTTTCAGTTTCCGGGCGGAAAGTGTAATGGAAGTTAGAATTTCCAAGAGAAAAACAGTTGCAATTTTCATGCTCAATATGACAGGGCATTGTGTCTCATTCTCCACAGTAAATCGACGTCATTAGTCACAAGAAAGTTAACGTTTTGTAACAACAAACCAAATTTTATTGTAGCAATTTTCAAACTTTTGTTGCATTTAATTACTATTCTCTGATCATATTGCTGTGATATAAAGGTCATACTCAATTAGATTTACTAAGTATCTTCAGGTTCAGGTTCAATGCCGTTGCCCGTTCACCGGACCGTGGGTGTCCCTCGAAAATCGTCAATCCACGCCTTTCTCCGTCTTCCTCTCTTCGCTCGTCCTTCCACTCCGTTTTCGATAGTCGCAAACACCAGGCTGTCGGGTCTCCGCTTCTAATGCGCATACTTTGTGCATTTCCTTCGCTTGATAGTCTCCAACAGTTCATTGTTTTCTGCCACTTCCACTTTGCCTCGCACCTATTCGTTTGTTTTCCACTGACACCAGCTGATCCTTAAGAGTCTCCGCCAGGCCCAATTCTCGAACGCATTGATCCTCCTTTCGTCCAATTTTCTCAATGTCTAACTCTTTGCACCGTACGACGTGATATTCCATGTCTTCAAGCGCAGGCTGATATCCATGCTCTTCCACACATCCACAAGCTGGTATACCGGTAGGTAGCGTTTCTGGCTATGGCCAAAGTGCTCTAATGTCTTGTTCACTGCTGCTCGTTACAGTGAATCGCAGGTACATGAACTGCTGTACGCAGTTCATCGCTGTGCTCCCAACTACAGGTGATTGTTGTAATTGATGTTCCGAGATGACTATTGAAGCAGTCTTTGAGATGTTGATTTGCAGCTTGAATCTCTCCACTAGACGAAATGACTTGCTAAGTCTTATTAAGTCTGATCAGATTCTTGCAAAGGCTGATCAGAACTTATATGTTTAAGATCTTACTTTTCCTGACCAGAAAGTACCAGACTTACAAAGTCTTATCTTTTGCAAAATAAGATCTTTTCAGATCTTACCAGCTGATAATTGAAATTAAAAAAAGTGAACTGAAATTTCAAACTTGAAGTCCGATTTCAGTGCGAAGATCAGACGATGTCAATGGTTTTGGTTGCTAAATGATCTTGCTGGAACATCAGTGCACTGAATATATGTAGACAAAACGCAAAATATGACTTTTTCTACTCAAAAGATTTCTAAAAGTCACAAATAAGATCTGATCAGATCTGATCAGATCTGATCAGATTTGCTAAGAAGACTTAGCACGACTGGTACTTTCTGGTCAGAACTTGTAAGATTTCCTTAGTAAGATTAAGTAAGTCATTTCGTCTAGTGTCGCTATGCTTCCTCAGCAGCTGTGCCTCGCGCTCCAACTGGATCCGACTGCTTGCCAATTAAAGCTGTGTCATCAGCATATCGGAGGTTCCACAGCGCACGTTCTCCAACGATTATACCTTCGCGTTCAGTCAGTTCGGCTTCCACTCTTTGCGAGATGTCTTCTCCGCACGTGAGAAAAAGGAGCGGAGGCAGAGGGCAGCCTTGTCTTACTCCTTGTTCGAGTCTGAATTTCTCCGTTTGGTCTTGACGCACTCGTATCATGCCTTGTGCGCTATCGTAGAGGGATTTCAGGAGACAAAGTAAATGCGTTGGTACACCAAATTCAAACATCAACTGCCAAAGGGCCTGGTGGTCGACCGAATCAAATGCCTTTGCATAATCCACAAACATCATCCACAGTTCTTTCTCTTGCCTTTTCTGTGTTTTCTCGATAACGTTCCTCAATGCAGGGCATCTGTAGTGCCTTTGCCAGAAATGAAGCCGAATTGCTCTTTCACCACCACAGGGTTCAGATAATCGGCCAAGAGGCTGCGCATAATTTCCATCATAATCTTTCATGTGTGTGACATCACGCTGATGCTTCTGTGTTTGGCACAATCTTGCGTACCACGCATCTTCGGTATTGGCACTACCTCGGACATTGTCCAATCTTCCAGCCATATCGCAGAACACCAAACGTCATCAATAATTGCTTTAAGCGCCATACCCACAGTATCGCCGCCTGCCTTCAATATTTCTGATATCATTCTATCAAGACCTGCCGCTTTGTGACATTTTAATTTCTTGATTGCTGCTCGTATCTCGTCCATCATCACTTCTGGCTCGTACTCATCAGATGTTAGCTCGACCTGGATGATGTGTTCAGATGAAATTGGTGTCCTCTTACTAAACGACCTTCTTCCATATGTTTTTACCATCTGTTTGTTTTTGATTTTCTCAAAGTCATAGATCATTTCCCCATCTTCCTCTGTAATTCCCAGCCCAGGACTTGTCGCTCTTCCTCCACCGATCTTCTTTGTCAGCTGGAAAACCTTTCTAAAATTTCCTGCCTGCACCAAGAATCTCATGTAGGCACCTCCAGCTTCTTTGCATTGAACCGCCATCCACTGCTGTTTGGCCCTGCGGCACGCTTTTTTTACCTGTCCACAAAGATGTCGATATTCAGCACCGTGAAAGTCGATCACTTTCTGATGTCTCCTTTGCTTAATGAATTGTAGAAATTAAGGATTTTCTGCAATCCAGGGCTTTTTGGCTTTCTGTGCTATTGGCCAATGCTTCTTAGCTGTCGCTTTCATCGCATCGGTCAGCCCAGTCCAAGTAACAGGCATCCCTTGTATTGCTTCACTCAGGCTCTCTTCATATGAAACCGCTATCCTGTTATCCTTCAGACTTCCAGCTGCAGACGATACCTCTGCTCTCTCTTTGGTCCTACATTCCATGCTCTGCTGTTCAGCTTGGCCCACACCATCTGATGGTCAGAGGCGGAGGCGGCGCTATTATAGTGTTCGGCTATTACCACACTCTCTTCTGTTACGTACGACAGGTGATTGGACGGCAAAATTTTATTCTGCTACTGATTGTGAGGCAACTGGATACTATTCTATTCATATCATGAGGCAGAATAAATGCAAATAGGGCAATGAGATTGAAATTTTGTTCGTCAAAACTGCTACACTTTGTTAAGTAACATAATAAAATGCACTTTTTGATCATGTGTGTATATGGTACAAACCTTATGTTGCCTTTTTAACACATGAAATTTCCGCTTGATACGGTACCAAAAGGTTGATGAGCATGACTTAATAGAAAAGCATGGAGCCGCCACTGCTACATCATTAACTTCCTGATATTGAGGAAGAATGTTGAAATAAAGTGATCACGTTCAAGACAAGTCATTTTATGCCACGAAATCTCAATATCCGAGAACTCAGAAATTCGGAATCTCACTGTGAATGTTGTGAACCTTGCTGCTGTTCCTCTTGTCCAGCGGTCTGCGCTCCGTCTGAACGATTTTTTCTACATTTGGTAACATTGTAGCGTCACAGAGACTGCTTGAACCAGAGTAATGTCAAAATGTTGACCTTCCTGCATGGTTATTTGTGGATTGCGGTGACATTTGTTTCGAATCTTTCTACATTTCCTACTGCTTTCAGGTATCTTGAAAAAAGGCATGATAAGTGAGCTCCTATTTTGCTATATACATGTACAAGCATAAGTATTCTAAAAAGAATCAATTAAAAACTTGACCATAGAGCCTGACGTCTCGTCCGCCCCTGACTTAGTAATTTGTTCATTGAGATTTGTTATCACATTTTATTGTCAGTCTTCGAAAACGAAACATGACTTCTGTTTTCGTCTACAGTTTTAAGAATTCCATAACAACTGTCATAGAGATGTAGCGGTTACGGGCTTAGAATGATGACAGCAATTGCAGGCATCGGCGAAGTAAAATTGAAAGCGACCTGCGTGATTGTAAATATTTCAAATTCCTCAGTAGTCCTAACTGGAATTGGGATAGTACATGGAGTTTTTGAAATTTGCATTGAAGTCTAGAAGGTGCGATTATTTCTTATAGAAGGTAGCCTATTTGACGTCCTCATTGACTATCAGGAAAGTTAAGAGCTAAAAAAAAATTATGTTTTGGTTAAAAGTGCTTGCCATGAAATGCCATAAAACCCTCAAAATCCCGTTAGTTCATTTCCTTGTAAAGCTTGACGTTTCTTTGACCACTTCTTAAGTTACATATTTGATCCGCAAACTTATCTTGACGAATAATGTTGATATTAAGCAAACTAAATTTTGTCTGATGGTCTGAATAATTTCTAAAGAATTATTTTTTGCATAAAGATTGAAAAGACGGCTTCCGAGAAAAATTGCGTCATCTGACCGACAATTTCAAATCATACCTAAAAGCAAAATATTCCTTGATTTTCATGCACATGAAAAAACCCGTGCGAAAAAGAATTACAAAAGGAATGTGGTAGGTATAACGCTACATCATACGAATAGCAATTAATGTAAATGTAGGAATTGACCTGACTGGACTGAAAAGCCTATAAGTCAATTCCTGAATAAAATTGCTCATGCTCCAAAAATCTGTTTTGCAGTGTAACTAATGTAACGTAGTGATAGCAATGATTTTCCACTCGCTACGGCAGTGAATTTGGTATAACTTGACTAAATGCATAAATAAAGATTTGTTTCTATTCAACAGCTTCTAGGTATTTTTGATACTACTTCACTTTTCATCAGTATATACGCTAACTCATGTTTTATAACCGTGGTGCAAAATGTCTGAAGTGTCCGCGAAAATATCACAATGTTGGAAACGTGGTTGGAAAGGATAGGCCTATTGACGTTGTGTTACTTGTCGATTGACGCCGTGAAAATCTACTTTTCCTCAATTTAATCCTTACTCTTTATCCTAAAGACAATCTTTGATATAATGAGTTATATCTAAATTATAAGGCTTAATGAATGATTCTCATATGTCTATTCAAAAACCTCGATTTTCTTAGATTTACTTACAGACTTCTTTGTGATTTTTGCAGCGGTTGATCATCCCAGATGCTCTAAAGAAAGGGGGAAATGGCAAAATTATTGCTCATGTGTAAGATGCACTGAACTGGAAAGATCGACATCCTTCTGACCTGCACAAATTGCTTGCACAATAAACGATTAATCTGTTATGCATTTTGTCACTTATCAGATTAGTTAGGCATATATCCCGTGTTACAAGCAAAAGAATTTGTACATAAGAATATCAATGAATGATTTGCATTTAGCATGTGATAATTTTTGGATGAACCCAGTTAGGAGCTACACACCACTATATAGCCTACATGTACGTCGCACATATCTGAAGATGCTAATAATTTGTAGATATTTCAAGCCAATGATATGCATTTATTGACATGCACGTTTATTGCAGGATCGATGGAAGAAGCAGCAAAATGCTTTCAACTTAGTGTTTGAATGAATATGGTTGACAATCAGCTGCGCATGCAGATTTTATTCCTCTAGACTTTCTACATTCGATTCACAAGACCAACGTTTAGCCATAATAAATTTGAAATTACAAGGATGTTCTGGCAGTGTCACGTGACACATCAAACTCCAAACTAGTGTCTGTTTATGGCTGTCATACTGTGTTGTAACTTGCGATGGCATTCAACGTTTACCGATTGTCACAATATTGCGCTTGCGCTTGTGATGCATTTAGCTTTTATTTCATAGGTGTCCAACAAACAGATATCTCATTAGAATTCCCATTAGGTGAGATTTCATTCACCCACCAGATCATGTGTGAACTTCCATTCACACGGCCACTCGGCTGAAACCATGGGGAGAGATTTCTAATAGGCCGAAGGTACACACGATATGTCATAGATCATAAGCCATAGAACCAGCGTTGTGATATAACACGTCATTCTCTCTATGTAGAAAGTATCATACATTTTCTTCATCCATCTGCTTGTCATGAGAAAAATATTGTCAAAATGACTTATGGCTTATGCCTTATGACTTATGACTATAGCATAATTCAAGAATAATTCACAACAAACCAAGAATCGACAAAATGATGTTACACGAACATCGTGCAATTAAAGGATAGCAATTTTTTCTCGAAAGAAATTTGACCCCTTCCTCAAGTTATAGATAAACAAAAAAACAAATTCATCAAGGAACGCCTACATTCCTTCTATTTCACGTTGAACACGGAACTGAGTGAAAATGTGCGACATGACCAATAGTCAAGAGATAAATATTTAGCACAAAAGGTAAACGTAAAGTGAACATGCTATCTTTCTTAACACAAAGGTCGAGAGCAAAGCGTTTAATACACAATGCCTCGATCGTAGATGGACAATAGCTGGAAAATACGAGGACATAAAACAGTCTTAAAGCGATCCAATGTGTCATCAATCATCATCATTACAAAAACATAATTGAAGATGACGAGTGATGGTCCTGGATGCTGGCCGATTAGATCATTGCGGTCGACAACTGTTTGTGCTGTGAAGCCAAATATGAACATTCTCACGAAATCTGTCACCAGTGCTAATTGCGGTAATGTTGCAAAACAAGTAATTCATATGCGAAAATATGAAAATTTGGAAATGTGACTAAATATGCATAGCAGACATAATATGACAAAAATATGCAAAAATATGAGATGTCATTAAAAAATTGCCCTACTTATGACTTATGGCTTATGACTTTTGTCTTGTGGCATATGGCTTGTGGATTATTTTGTGTGCCTCCGGTGATAGATTTTTCTCTGACAGCTGAGACAAAGTTGCTGCATGCATCTGTTGATACTTATTAAATGTCAGAATCAAAAGTAAAAACCACTACGTTTCGGACAACTTTCTGTGTCCCTTGTCAAGTTCCATTCACTTGGCAAGGAAACAGTAAGTTTGCCAAGTTCCAATTATTCCTTTTGACCTTATACTGCCTGGGATACTGCCTCATCTATCATCTGGCGCTCCTGTCGAAGCATGATGCTCTCGCAAACCTTCCAAACTTCTTTCACGGCTGCATCGATGATCCGTTGTCCATCAATTTGAAAGTTATTTAATGCGCAAAATTCAGATGCCGCTATATATATCAACATTCATTTGATAGATTTCTATTCATGAGCGATATTGTCAATGATGAAGAGACACAATACCCGCTATTCAATGCGAAATGTCGCTAGTCATTGCAAAATTACGTTAATAAATGCACAAAGACGCTATAAGCCAAATGTTAATTTTCAAAACTTTTGGAAAACAATTAGGAACACACTCATAACAAGTATATGCGTGCGGTCAAAAAAAGAGGCAATTCCATTTAATAACTGACAGATTCATGTCAATAAATGCAAAAACGCAACACCGAATTAGTTAAACCGAAAAATACGTATAACTGAATAAGTTACACCAATTCATCAGTTTGTGTCATGGGGTAAATTCTACAACCAATAGGCCATTAGAAATTACTTTTCTTTCTTCACTATAGGCCTGCTACAAGGTGCCCAGAAAAAATCAACATTCTTTAAAGGAACAAGTTACACAGATATAATCTCTATTATATTCTTTAGTACTTCTATCAGGTTCAAGCTTCCAGAATTCAAACTTTTCGAGATTTCAAGCTCCCGTGATTGAGATGCCTTGTGCATGTATTTGTTATGAGAAATCTTGTGGATTTGATTGATCAGAATGAATTTAGTTCTTGACGAAAGCGTCTTCAATCATTAAAATATTTCTTCAACCGCAGCACGTCTCCAACTTATGCTCCATTATGGTAATCAAACACAATTCTCGTCACCATCAAACCGCGCAATGAATGACTGACGGCACTTCCGTCTTCCTGATGGACAAATAACGGCAAACGCAATTCTGCATTGATCAACTTGACGACACTGAAAATTTACTCAGAGATAATTGGCATAGACTACTTTGAAAATTCTTTCTGACTGCTGCTAAGTGAATTTAATTACTTGATAGAGGTTCATTGAAATAAATGATTCAGAAAAAGATCTAAAATTATGCATGCATGTACAATCTTCAACATCATGATGTGCGTGTTACCCAGGGTGAGCAGACATACAGTTTATACCAGATATTGCAGTTTAGTTTTCTCTCCGTTAAGACAATGTAAGTCAAGAAATGCAATTAAATTTGGTGAGGGTTGATGAAGTCGGAAACAAGCGCTTTCTCTTAGTCGATGAGCATCAAGAATTAGAAAATGCTCGGAATAGCATCTAAAAGCAAGTGTTATGTACCTCAGGAAACTACAATGACTTAATAACAAAGAATAGCAATAAAATATGATGACTGCACAGCAAGTTATCAGAAAAAACTACGCTCACACTACAATGTGTACTTAAAACGAAATTCCTTACAAAACTTACACAATTGCGAATGAAAAAAATAACCTGCAGTAAATTTACGCATCAAAATGAATCACAAGGTTACGGATCACTGCAAAAAATGACATCTACTGAATGGAAACAAAAATTCGTAAGTGCTATAAAATAGGGTTGTATAAATTACGGTAATTTATTTTTCGGGTAACTTACCGTAAGTTACGGTAATTTATCCAGTAAGTTACGGTAATTTATGAAATATCGGCTCCCTTCACTTATTTATCTGCATATTCTAACATAAAACCTATTCATCAAGGCAGCTAAACTTCCAAGCTTAGGTTACAATTATTGTAGACCTTCGAAAATGTTATTCAGTATATTTGTAGGCAGCAATTATTGACATCTACAACCCGAATATTGGTCTCCAGCAATTGCTAAAAGTAGCATATCCTTTTTAGATTTTTGTGTCATAAAAACTCCACAAGAATTATCCTTTTTTAAGCTGTTAAACATTTTTTATGCTACGAATAAGTATCCGCATTATAACTACAACTTTTAGTTTCAAAACCTGTGGGCTTTTGCTTTGATGTGTTTATCTACAACTATGTAAAATAATTTTGATATCAATTGCATTGAATAAAAACTATGTGATAATAAAAAAGTATTTATAATAAAAAGAAAAACTTTTGAAATTAAGCTGCCTTACAGACAGCTGATTGACAGTACGATTAAAAAATTCACGGTAAAACTAAAATATGATATTTGTAGAGCTTTTTGCTTTTCCAAAAAATATATGCAACAAATGAAACAAAGAAAAACATACAAGGAAATTACTTGGCATGATTCGGCCTCTTTAACGATCATATAAAATTATGAGATATTTTACAATTATACTGAGCTTATTACAGACATGTTTCAATGGAGACACATTTTTATTGTGGTTTTGTGGAAGTTCAAGTATTTGTATTTTAGCGGAAGTTCAATACATTTCGATAGCTCAGCGCTATCATCTTCAGGAGCAAAGATAGTACTTCAATCAAAGTTATGCTCAGAAATCACGAGCATATCAAATGACACTGGATATTACTATCCATGAATATACATGGAGATTGTGAGGGAGAATGGTGTTAGTAAGGGTTAGTAGCCTCATGCGGCAGATAGAGCTGGGTTACATGTTAGGCCTACCAGTTGCAGATTACCTGATCTGGCTGAAAGAAACCTGTTCATGCAGAGAAGTAGTCTTTCGAGAACTACAGGAACAAGAAATCATTCAACTCTTGTTTCATCAACATTGAATGATTTCTTGTTCCTCTAGTTCTCAAAAGACTATTTCTCTGTAGGAACGGGTTTCTTTAAGTCAGATCAGGTCATCTCCAACTGGTACCATGTAACCCAGTTCTATCTGCCGCATGCCTAGCCTACTAACCCTTACCAACATCATTCTCCCTCACAATCTCCATGTACATTCATGGATAGTTATATCCAGTGTCATATGATATGCTCGTGATCATGTGCATAATATTGATTGAATCACCATCTTTGCTCCTGAAGATGATAGCGTTAAGCTATCGAAATATGTATATCGAACTTAATTCACTTTTCCACCAAACCACAATAGATGACCACTTTTCAAGGCCCATTTAAATGGTGATGAATTTCACAGTAGAGCAAAATCACTGAGGCAATACTTAGTTCGATCAGTTATTTTTGTGATTTTAGAAGGGTAGAATCATAAAAATGTTGGTTGAGACATATCAGTGTAAGTCAGCTCACAACGAAAATGCTAATCATCATAAAATACGCGATACAGTATTTTCCGGATAATTCCCCAACCTCGTGACAAAGGCAAAATAACAAAAGGCCTACTCATCCGTATTTAGGAATTCATCGATTTTAAAGTGGGCAAATGTTTCATAAAATTCATCGATTTGCGAAATAGAAAACATGACCAATTTAGTGGGTTGTTGAATTAACAGGGAAATACTGTATTGCGAGCTGAAGTATATGTTATAAACATGCTGTCAACTTTGAGACCACTTCCTCAATATCTTCAGCTGTAAATACATAACCACCGCGCCTTGTATGCGCAGGTTCTTTTAAACGTCTTATTTCTTTCCTCTCAACAATGGAGGTATCCTCTACTTCAGGAAAAACATAAATTCCGAACTTGTTCACTCTAAGGAAAGAAACCAAATACTCGTCATTGTCAAGACTTTCAGTAATTTTTCCAATGAAGACTTTGTGTCTTAGGGACGGCCTAGATTTCACCGTTTCAAATATTTTGGCGGCAACGAACGTCCCGGATGGTACAGGTATTAACAAATCTTCTTCTGGAAGATCCCCGATGTCCATGTCACATTGTTCTTCGTCTGAAGAATTTTCGTTTTCGCTATCACTCTTGGCATCATCGAAATTTGCCTCTTGGATTATAACAACCTGTTCATTCTTGTGGTAAATCAATTGGGATTTACTTGCTCCTCTTTTTTGTTGTCCAGCGCGCTGTTTCATCTTCAAGTTGTAAGCGACGTAGGTTAAATCTGCTGCATGTTCATCTGATAATCTATTTTTTTCATATTTTGTTTTTTGTAACCCAAATCCTTTGTTTGAACACTCGGTTGCAGCACTCGTGGCGCACATAGTCAAAAGAATCACAGCAACTTTCATCAAGGCTCGACTCGAACAATTCCCTTACCACCATAAGACAGGATCAGTAGCGCATGATACCATCTTTGCCAGATGTGCCTCGCACTGTTGAATATGTTACCTGACTTCGTTTTATATTCCAACAGGTCAGTTGTTACGTCGTCGACTCGCAGCTTTTCAAGGTTTGCCAACCTTAAGATCTTATCTTCTGCTGTTACCATCTGAAATTCAGACAATGTTCGACCTCGGAATCGCGGATCCAGCAAGTTTGCAGCGAAATGCAAGTTTGAGAAACAAAATTCTTTCCGTTTGTCAAAAGCTGATCCTTGCTGTTTCGCATTCTGATAAGAACGATTGGTTTTGAAGAGCTGTTTTGATCTATGTTTCCTCAGCAGCACCGATAGCATGCGAAATAGGTCGAAGAAGAGAAGCCACTTCGTCAGTCGGTTCCCAAAAATTTGAATTATCCAGAATTCTCAGCCGTAGATGTTGAGGCGCCTCGCAATTAGCATCAATAATCGACAATCGAAGCGCATTTTCAGATCAAGATTTCTTTTCAACATTTGATAGTAGCTTGCCCATCGAGTGGGAGTTCCAAGTTTGACACTAAGAGGACTGTGAAGGCGCAGGATGGATCGGGGAATATGTCTATAACGGAAGAATTTGGATATTTCACTATTTTCTGCTATAACTGTGCTGATCGACAGAACTTTTCGCATATCAGAAGCGAGTAAATTCAAGCCATGCGCCAAGCAACCATACGTGTTTATCCAAGGGAATCGATTTCGTATCTCGATCCACGCAGATATCATGTTGGCAGCGTTATCAGTCACCAAAAATCGAATGCTCTTAGCCTCTACATTAGAAAATTCACAAAATTCATCAATCGCATTGCAGATAATGTCACTCATGAATTCTGCAGTGTGGCGCATTTCTTCTGAGTGAATACTTTTAAAGAAAAACGGGGTTGGAGTCATACATAAGATTTGAATATGAAAATCATTCGATATACACGACCAGCCGTCAGCGGACATGCCAATAGATGGCGAATCTTTGCACAATCCTCGAACGTAATCGCTAACTCTATTCTTCTCCTTCATTAAAAGTGGACCACTAAGATTTTGTCTGGAAGGAATTTGAAATCCTGGTCTTATCTTTTCAAAAAATTCACACCACGAATGATTGTCTGTCAAAATCAGGGGAGAAGCAGTCACATAAATTGCCTTGGTTAATGAATCCTCAATCTCAGTTTGTTCCGATGACCTAACGCGATCGATAAATGGTAGGATACTGCATTGATTTTGATTGTTTGAAATCGACACTGTTGACTGGCTGTGTGAAGGTTCTTTATCAGTTCGTGAAATATTGCTGACATACTGGTGACTAATTGAAGAGGTTTCACTTATGCTATCACTATCTTCGTTATCACTTCCAGTGACTACGGTTACGTTATCTGTGGGTAGACTTCGAAAGGCAATTATCTTCATTCGCTTTCGTGATGATACAACTGACTGATTGACAACTTCCTTTCTGTATAATTCTTTCACTTCTGGTGGGGCCTTTGGACATCCTTCGGTTAGATGGCATCTCATTCTCGTGGCGTTTGCGACAAATTAGGTATCACAATACTTACAAAATGCTTTCATTTTTCTGTCAACAGTAATTTTTGAGAAATGATTCCAAACATCGCAAAAGTTCTTCGGCATCTAAAAAAGAAAGTGATATGTGAGTTTTGAGATATAATGGAAATAAAAAATGTACCTAAAACATATAAATCTATCATATCCTCCAATTCATCAATGTCATTGAGATCAGTGTTGCGGAAACGGAAGCGGTAATTTCGAGTGAAAGCGGAAACGGGAGCACAGAAAACTAGCGCGAAAAAATAGATGGCATCTAAAAATAAATATGATAGGCATACTATTTAAACCTATTCTATAGAATTCCACTGTAATTTAGCCTATTCCCAATTCACCTATTATATGTCTGCTGTGTTCTGCCTACGCATATACAACAAGGTTATGGAGACCTATCGTAAAATAAAGTCTGATGTATTTTTTCATTAATGGATTTTACAGTTTATATGAGTAGACAACTGAATAAGTGATATCATAAATAAGTAACAATAACAAAGTATTGTAGGCATTCTACAAAGAAGCTCAATTATGAAATTTAAGAAGCGATCGGTATACATACATAAAGACCCCCATGTTATAGTGACAGGAATTTGGATGGAATGTTCCAGTCAAAAGCGCTTCCAGTGGGCCTGGAAGCAAGAGAGACGCAAACGCTTCCGCAACCCTGATTGAGATGCATGTTAATGGGGTGTTTGTTTCTGGTAAGTGGAAATGATTTGATTTGAAATGTACTTTCTACAATTCACCGTTTCAATTCGAGAAATAAGTATTATGATTTGACTGATCGTTTGGTAATAAAATTTTTCCTTGGGACAAGTTCCATGACAGAGTCGCCTAAAGTGCGAGCACTTCAATTCCAAAGTCTTGCACATTTTGTTAGATAGGACAAGACATACCGTTGAGGTTTAAAAAGACAGACAATTGATTCACATGCTATTCCTGGTTTTGTGAAAAATCAGTTTTTTAATTAATCAATAATTGCTTTTCGATTGTCACGAACGATAAAGGACTACAGGTAGGCTATGCCGACATGATGCGTATTTATTTCAGACCACGAATCAAGAGACATTGAAAAAATTGAAAAAAAGTGGATAATATCTTATATACGCGTGTTAAAGATTGACGTGGCAAGAAAATGGTGCACAACAATGGAAATTTAAAAAAACCTCAGAATAACTATTTTCAGTTGAAGTTTGACTGTATTGATTTTACCCTTCACTTCTCTGTTGGAGATAGATATTCTCAGTAGTTGACTTGAGACTTTCTGATTCAACTTTCATTTTAACTTGAAGTCACATACGGTCAATCATTTCACAGTCCGATGTTGAGAACCATTCAGTTTTACGTAATTCCACACTGACTGTATCTGCATTTCACAGTTCATGTATTGCCTTGATAAAAATGAACGAAAGGGTTCGCCAACTCGTGCTGTTTGTTCTTCATTTACTAAATTAGCAAAGGGTATGGATTTTCCACAGATGAGATTAGCAGAAAGTACACGTGCGACGAATGATCGAGTGGATTGGCGAAGGAGAGTGGTGACCACATGCACATCGCAAGGCGACCCCTGACAACAGGGGTGGCGCTACGGGGGTCCTGGGGGGCACATGCCCCCCCCCCCCAAGAAAATTATTGGACCCCCCGTCGGCAGGGCCACTGTCGGCACCCGGATTAAATTTTGTCGGCAGTCGGCCTCCAGCACCTATATTTTACATTACAATAATAGAGAGTACAGTTACGAATCGTTACATTAGATATTGACTTGGATTGCTAGCCAAGTCAGCAACATTACTACAAGCATTTTTGTTTACAACGTTATCGCTTTATCCTGTTGAGCGGTAGCAAGATTGTATAGGGAAGAGATTTTCTCTGTGTCGAGTTTTTGGTTATTTGATAATTGTTGACACGTGCACAACTATAATAGATCATTAAACACAAGATAAAAGTTTGTTATCGTCTCGTTAAGGTTCGGTATCACGTTTCTGAGATCTTATTCTGAGACATTACTTTAATGAATAATTAGAACAGATGACAATATGAAGGAGCAATTGCCATTTTTGATGATTTTGCCGTGTTCAGAATATACGAGCGTATTTTATCTAATAGATTTGCTACCTATTAACATGTAGCATTATAACTGATTTCTCAGTGGATTTTTTGAATGATGAGGATGAGATAGGATAATAGATAAGCGATTTTCTACTAGAGATTTCCACCTGCTAATACAATCAATCAACAGATCGTCTATCTTGAGAGACAAGGAGCTAATTCAGATTTCGGTAGTGGTGTGATCGATCAAATTTTGCGCGAGCGTAGCGAGCGTGCGTAGACCATATCGTGCGATGATCTTGCTATTTTACCAATGAGATGGTCCAAATATGCTACAGTCATGTGATCTGCTTTCATTTGGATGTTTAAAGGAAAACGAAACGCCACATCTGCACCATTTCTGAAGTCGCACGACTGATTCAACAGTCAATAGAACGCCTGTTGTTCGCGTTGTCGAGTAGTTCAAACGGTAAGTCGATCTGCTACACAGAGTGTCAAATTATGAATTGATGCCTTACTTTCAAAGTCAGTGGTACAGTAAGGTATGGAGTAACCTCCTCAGCGGCTCTATTGCCTGGTCGCTGCGTCGTTTCTCGAAGCAGTTCCGACTAACTTCGACGTGTCGGCCGTCGCTACTGGGACATCATCCGAGGTGGTTGACTTTGGCGAGAATGTGGAATTTTTCCGCTAAGTGAAGCAGTCGAAGGAAAAAATGGAGGCATAGATGTACCACTGACTTGGCCATGAGAAGTAGGGACACCCCAGTGACGGCTGGCCACCACTTACAGTATGTTTTAATAGAAATTAAGATTTCCTCTCCTACTTCGTTTGAATGACCTGTCTGGGTGTAGTGTCGAAAGCAACAACTTTGACAATCTGAGAGGGACCGGCCTGAGAGTGGAGACGGAAGTTTAAAATTGCAATCGATTCGACAGCAGCTTCAAACATGAGATCTTGGCAAGTCTCATCTTGGAAGTAGTTAAGATAGGCTTTAATAATTACAAATATACTTTGAAAGTACTCAAGAAAAATTTGCATCTTTTTGACTGAAAATCCCTTTTACTATTGCGAAATACAGAAGTCACATACATTCAGATATATAGTGTACATGCAGTGTAACATACAGTATGGGTAGTCATATAACCATAGCATCTGTGTAGGCAAATAGTCTGCATCCCATGCAGTCAAATGGTCAGTCATACAAAATGCTTTGTAGTTAAGCGCAAGGTTGTAGTCCCCAAGTGATAGTCATAATAATGCAGTATACATAATTTGCTTGCAATTGGACATAAATGCACATTTAGTATGCCTATATCTAAATTTCACTTTTTATATAATCGAAATATTTCTAATTCAATTTGTAGGAGTCTAGATAATAAGGTTAAACTTTCTCCGGGTTCAACTTAGCCAGGCCAAGGAGTTATGAAACAAATCAAGCAGATGGGCTTTGTGATGCTTGTGGTCTTGAAAAAAACAAGCACTAGAAAAAGAATTAGAAAACAATCGAAATGTTTAAAAGACAGTGTAGTTATATCTTCGCTAGGATCCTCTTCCATTATTGATTTGCGCAGAAAAGTATTTTATCCGATAATTGATCTTTGCATGAACGAATTGAACCGATGATTTAACAAGGAAAATAAGGTTATCATGAAAGGTATATCGGCACTAACCCCTGGAAGCAAAGCTTTTTTAAGGTAGGATATCATCCGACCTTTCGGAGAAATTTACAATGCTCAACAAGACGATCTTGATATTGAGGTGAAAAGTATGATGCGATTACTATCAAGAAAAAAGGACGGCATTGATCATTGTCCTTAGTGTTATTTTCTCTGTTTATGTATAAAATAGCATCACGAATAGCAATTACTTTTGTAGACCTATCTCATTTCAGTTTTTGCTCTTATCTTTTGTAAATGTAGGCCCAATACTGATTTAAACGAAGTTATAACTTGCAAGCTCTATCCATTTGCTTTTGTACATAAATGATATTGTTTCTTGAAAATCGTGTCCTAACACGTTAGGAAAAGTACATGTGTACATCCCATGTCTTTCGAAGTTTTATGACATATGCATGGGGCAGTTCCTTGTCCTCACCATTTGTACATAATAAAAATTCTAATATTTTCTCTATATACCTTTTTCTCAAATTGAATTTGGAAAACAAATGCATAACGTTCCTACATAGGCTCTGATTATTTGAGTTACATGCATGCATTAGCATTAAATCGATTGACATAGTTGACAGCTTTTATGGTGTAGTCGAGAACTCCTAGAAAATAGAGTGCATGATGAAGGTCATCATCACGCACGCTACATGAGTCAAAGCATCCTCGTATTTATACAACACGTAGCGTTTACCAGGCGGCGAAGATGCTTTCAGTTCATAGCTACTTATTTACGAATTTTAATTGTTCCCGCAAGAAGAAATTTAACAAACCGTTACAAAACTTGCTACCTGCTCTTATGCAATGTACACGAGGTAAGCCAACAGGCATTTGTTTCAAAATTCTCAAAGTTAACATACATGCATCACGTAAGATTTTGAAAGAAAATCATAGATATACTCGCTATTAATAATTAAAGAAATCTCAGATATAGGAACACATTTTTGGTGACAGTTAACATGTAAATTGTCTGAAAGAAGAAATCGGACATATGTGTAGGTGCATAACAAAGAGTGCATCGATTGCACAATTTTTTGTGTGTGCAAACATTGCACATTTACAACTCAGTTGCACAATTGACATGTGTATGTATAGCCCACAAGTAGGCATAGCTGTTCATAAATTACAATAATTAGCCGGTATAGCCTGTCGGCACCTCGGTTAAAACTGTCGGCACAACGCTTCCATGGACCCCCCAGCTCTAGGACCCTGGCGCCACCACTGCCTGACAATAAGATGAAAAGTTTATTGCAGGAGACTGGAGAAGACAAATATCAGATAACTCCTTTTTTCCTAGGCTTTCTTGTCTTAATCTTTAACATCATTTCTTGTCTTTCACTTAAGAAGTATTTCTAGTCTTGACCCTCGGCCCTACCTGTTCTTTTCCCCGAACACGGTCCTAAAGGGGCCTTCAATATCCTCTAAACCAGTGCTCTGTAACCTTCTTGGTAGTCGCTCGCACTATCTTGACTTGTTAAATCCATTTCGCACATTTCATAGCCTACGAAAACTATTGAAAAATGTAAGGGTAAAACCAGGAATGTGATTTTTCAACGTTTTTTAAGAAAACTGCAATTTAAGATTTTGATACTCATACTACCTAGGTCTGTGTGAGTTATTTTTGTTTTTCTCATACAGAATGTCTATGTTTGTATTAATTCAGATTGAAAGAAATATTTTCGAATGTGTAATGAATAGACAGAGTCATGAATATAATATTCATTGCGTAATAATAGGGGCCTACCAATAAATGGTTAAAACTGGCAATTCTTTTTTCTGTGGACTGAGTCCTTACTCGGCAGATCCCGAAAGTGCATTGAGTACAAAATGCGATAGTAGATCATGTCAGTCTTGAACTCGCATCGCCACTGCCTTACTGCATGCGATTCCAGTAGGCCTACGTGTAATTATCACACCTATCTATTATAGGTATCTGGTCAACTCGGTACCAAAAAATAAAATTCAGAAATAATAAGTTTTATGCATATATTCATATTTCTAACTGTACATTATTGATGTAACAACACTATTCAAGAATTTTTATGGATAGGAGATCAAGGAAATGCATATTCAGGTAAATTTATATTTATCTCAATTATTGACGAATTACTCATGATGGAAATCATTTCGTTAATTTCCTGAGAGGAGTGATGTCTAACATAGGTGACCTGTTATGTACAATGTCTAGTGATCGGTAAATTTGTGGTTTTACACTCCTTTATTCCAGTCTACAGCTATTTTCCATAATTTATTAAATAACGTCTGACAGAAGTCTAATGCAAATTTATGAAATATATTTGTACAAAACGGTTAACATCATAATAAAGTTCAATGTATGTGGACACTGAAACAGTGTTCGTTTTATGGAATTCATTCAGGCATTTCGATGATATATTTGATTTAATTATGAGTTAACGGACTAGTTCCATTTCCGTTCCAAAATGGAAATGGAAGAGTGGTAGTTCATCTAGGTTTTCGGAAATACATGATTGCGATTGCGATAAGCAGAACTTATGTGGCCTACAACGTTTGAGCCAACAGATGAGGCGATCGATTTGTAAAGGGATGTACAAGGATAATTGTACAATTTAGCATGAAGGTACCGCTGCGTCCTAGTGGTACAAAATACAGTAATTTGACATTATTAAGGGCGGATCAGTAGCGAAAATACGCTTATTGATCCAACTAGGTTGCGGCGAAAGCCACTGCCGACAATTATAACACGACAAAATCATCAGTTATAAAAGGCACATTATGATTGATCAGATAAACTAGATAAACTCTTCAAACACAAGATTTCACACATGACTTTTTACATACGACTGAAAGCTACGGCAAGACCAGTATTACACCATCCAAATTATAGGTCCTACATCATAATACAGCCGACAAATTTTAACATAGAGCACATCAACACTAATGTATTTAGTGCCACAGCTATCTAACATAATCAGGGAGATCTGACGACAATTGCCAGGTTAAAAGAATGTGTAATGTATCCAAAAATGACAAAAATGTTCAATTTGCTCTACATCGATAACTACACACGTGTTTAAAGTGAAACCGGTCTTGAAATGGAGAAAAATTTACAAGGAGTCAGTTAAAAATATATTAAAGAGTTAAAACAAAGTGGAAGACTCCTCAATATCTGAAAAACAACAATTTTATAATAAATTACCCGGTAATTTAAATATATGTTACCCGGTAACTTACCGTCGGGTAAGTTACCGTACAACCCTACTATAAAATACACTTGACGCTGCTACTTGTGGCAGAGGGAGTTCTAAAAAAATAGTTGCTTCCGCTAGCAATGTTCATTTTTTGTTAAGCAATATGAAAACGCATCTATCAACCTTTTTTCCAACTTTGTAAGGTCTCCCGGATTTGATTGAAAAAATCTGATCTCCTTGGTGTTACTGGAGGCGTGATAGAATTTGAACAGGTAGTTTCCATACTTGTTTCACAAGGGTGGTGGACACAGTTTCATAGTAGGTAAAGATGATGTAAACAATTATATGACACAATGCAAAATAAGAAAATGAACAAAAAACATTGACAAAAACGAATTAATGTGTTGGAAAATCATGTGACTCTCACATCTTCTTGACCCTCGTGTTCTTTTACGAAAATACTGTCTCACAGGGTAATCGACAGACTTGTTTGTGAGAACTGGAATCTCATGGGAGTCTCGTTGGAAATGGAACAGCGTGATAAAATTCACATGGGAAATATCATGCCCCAAAGTTCAATTTCTGAGTATTTCTGGTATCTGTGTATAGGCTGTGTTACAGGACTACTTAACGAAATTTTTCCTTTCAATAATAAGAATACATTGTCAGTTAAAATTTAAGATGATCATCGTGAGACAGAATCCTTCTACATTCCTGTGATAGAGGATTAATTATATTAGAGTATTGCGTTAGCAGAAATAGGTGAGAACTAATAATTTTGGACTGGAATATATTGGCTGAGGCCTACTGATCATAAAGTGCAAATAAAATGATGACGAACTGCAGCATACAAGCATCTTCATGGAGTAATGCAACACACGTCTAACTACGTGCGAAGACATATGACAATTAATTAAACACATTTGCATACAAAACATTTTTCAGTAATCCTGAAAAGGACTCATTGCTGCGCTCACTCGGGCAAAAGCGACAAACTACTATAAAAGTTCACTTGACAATAATTGTACTTGATAGAATAAATATTTATACAAAAAGACATGTGAATCATCAGCAGGCCACGTTTCGGGTCCTTAGCATCTTGGACGATCAGCAGCTGGCGAACCCACGTCCAAAGGCGCACCCAACAATAACAAAATACTTGAAAAAATACAAAATAACTTTACAATATGAACACAGATTTTGTATAAAAGTCATATCAAATTACATCGTGTTGACAATTGTCTGCTGGAGAACAGTCCGATCTTTAACAAAAGACTAAAATGCCGAGTAAGAAGTTTTGCCATGCAGATTCTCAGATCACGAATGTTTTACCCCTTTTTGTAAACGTTTCACAAGTGCTGCAATCTTTAATAATTACGTAGTCCAAATATGAGCAAATGCGTAAATAGCGTAGCACTTGGCCCCGAAAAAAAATCATATAACGCATGCAGGAAGACAGAAGAAAAAGAATTGCGGTGAAAAAGGAGAGTCTCAACTTTGTGATGCACAGACGAGTACAGGGGCATTTTTGAGCGTGACGGTTGTGACCATTCGCACGAATTATCGCATTTAAATTTTACTTTGTGCTTCTATTTCTGAATATTTTCGTTGATATTTGGCACGAGTGTAACCTAAAGTTGACTGTAGTTGTACATCAAGTGAAATCCGTCAAATGCATCGTTCTCTTTGCTACATTTGCAATCATGTGACTTGAGGGTAGTGACAAACGGAAAATTCAAAAATGAGTTAGCAATTGCAAATGATATCTATTCGTCTTTCTCTGAATTCGACGAAATTTTTGAAAAATATTGAATAGATTAAAATTGACGTGTTTATTGTCTATCTCAAATCAGAGTGTCCATCAGTCTTTCATAAAATAGATTGATAGAATAAACAAGGTACGATTGTGAAGACCATTATTCAGATCTCAAATGAAATTTTTAGTATGAATTGATAAGTTCTAGCACCATAGCTTTAGACCGTCGAATAGAAAATGTCACACAATTGTTTTGGAGAGGGTCGATTCCCATGAAAAGTGTTTACGACTCACCCTTGGAGCATGTCGGCCTAGTTCAACAATCGTGCTGGAATTTGCTGTATTATTTTATCTACTTGGAGAGTTTTGCTTGTCAGCCAATGTGTGAGCGCTGATTTTCAGTGATTCAATGACAGTCGATCTCAATTCTACATCCCTAAATCACACCTGCTATTTCGGCAACATAAGAACGCTCAGGTTTTCCTAAATCATGTGGCGTGATCGCCAACAGCTTGTGATATCAATCATTCTGCTACGTGTGTATCATTTTTCGATGTGTGTTTATCAGAACAATCTGAAACCTTGACAATTCCACGTCTGATCTTGCCTCCTATGGCTTTCAGGCTCCAATTGTTTTGGTAGCCAGAGATGCGAAACAGCTCAAAGTGGCAGCGATCAATAACTTTTGCTTGCCTGCATGACTGAACATTTTTCACTGATTTTATCAAAAATCCAATTTTATATTTACAATGAACGGTGCACATAATAACAACCCAGAAATATATAACAGCGTAATTATCTCAGCGTGTTTTCTCAGGGTTGCAGTTAATCGACCCATTTGATAAATGCGTAGTCAGAAAATCTTATCGTCAACCTCTATCACTACTCCGAATATTGCGAATGCAGAAAGATGAATGTGTTGATGGACTTACAAAATGTGGAGATAAAAAATGTAAGTGCTGGGATTCTATTATGGTAGGGAAAGAATTCAAATATAAACATGGTGAGCAGACGAAATTATCTCATATAAAAACAAACATGACTTGTGATTCCAAAGATCTAATTTATGTATTAAAATGCCGCGGATGCGAAGCCTTCTATGTGGGACAAACGGGCGATTCTCTTCGATCGAGAGTGCGAGTCCATCGCCAGCAAATAAATGATTCCTCATATCGTTCGCTACGTGTAAGTAAACATATCTATGAATATGCTAGCAATGATCCCCCTTTCTATGTTATGCCTATACTTAAACTCCCATCAAACTGTGACCGACGTTATAAAGAAACAAAAGAAGAGCTATGTATAAAGATGATGAGTCCTTCTCTAAATAAGCATCCATAGACCAAATGCAATGATAGCAATCTATGACCACCGCCACAACTATATTTTCCTTGTTTTGAATCTATGACACATAGATTTTTGATGTATTTTAATTTACAAATATAATCATTTAGCCCTTGAGAATCCTGCAAGTCAGGCAGAAACCGGTTGGGCAGAAATATTTGTGCTTTCTTTTCCTTGCAAGCATCCAAGTGTGATTTATTTTGTATATGTATATATATATATATATATATATATAAAATGTAAAAAGAGATATACAAAAATGGCAAATAATATATCAAAAAAATAGCCCAAAGAAGACAATCAAAACTCAAGATTTTATCCCGACCGGTTTACGTCCTATCATAGGACTCTTCAAGGGATTAATGCATATATTTTTTGAAATTATAGCACAAGTACAAGTTACATTAAAATAATCGTCTATAGGATATCTTCCGGTCATAGAATGCAGGTTTGTTAGTAAAATTAAGGTAATTGTAGCTGTTATAATAATTATGTCCATTATAAGGATCATTATTCCTATTTGAAGTTCTCCAATTATTTTCATTATGATTCATAAGTTCATTTTCCTTATTATATTGTTGAACCCTCCAATTATAGTTAACATTCCTGCAATTTCTGTTTGAGTTATCGTTTCTTTTAGTTACGTTATTATGTTTCTTATTATACATGCATCTGTTGTGAAAGTTTGAAGAATGCAATCTATGAAAAAGCTTTGAATAGTGAAAACGTAAAGATTCCAAAGAAACTATTTAAAAATCCCGTCTCTCAGCATTCTACACAAGAAAAAGAACTAAGAAAAGAAATGTGCTGAAAGAACTGTGAATATGAAATAAAGAGACTAAAACTGGTAGCCGATATTAAGAACAAAGTGGTGAAAGAAATAGATGATGAAATATCAGACTTTTATAATGCACATTATAACAGTGAGGAAGGAGACCGCCGAAAACATCGATGGAGAGAAATGGTAGAAGGAGAAGAACAAACAAGCAAAGTAATTTGGCAGAAGAAGAGATCATTTTTTAATTCAGAGAGACACATGATATCAATTAATAGTGAAAGCAAAAGTGTATATAAACAATTGCATTCTTCAAACTTTCACAACAGATGCATGTATAATCAGTGGTGGCGCCAGGGTCCTAGAGCTGGGGTGTCCATTGAAGCGTTGTGCCGACGGTTTTAACCGAGGTACCGAGCTATACCGGCTAATTATAGTAATCTATGAACAGCTATGTCTACTTGTGGGCTATACATGCACATGTCAATTGTGTAAAAGCTATTAGCTATTCACCATAAAAGCTATTAGCTATGTCAATCGATCTAATGTTAATGAATGCATGCAACTCAAATAATCAGAGCCTATGTAGGAACTTTATGCATTTGTTTTCCAAATTTAATTTGAGAAAAAGGTATATAGAGAAAATATTAGAATTTTTTCATGTACAAATGGTGAGGACAAGGAACTGCTGCATGCATATGTCATAAAACTTCGAAAGACATGGGATGTACATGTACTTTTCCTAACGTGCTAGGACACGATTTTCAAGAAACAATATCATTTATGTACAAAAGCAAATGGATAGAGCTTGTAAGTTATAACTTCGTTTAAATCAGTATTGGGCCTATATTTGCAAAAGATACGAGCAAAAACTGAAATGAGATAGGTCTACAAAAGTAATTGCTATTCGTGATGCTATTTTATACATAAACAGAGAAAATAGCACTAAGGACAATGATCAACGACGTCCTTTTTTCTTGATAGTAATCGCATCATACTTTTTACTTCAATATCAAGATCGTCTTGTTGAGCATTGTAAATTTCTCCGAAGGGTCGGATGATATCCTACTTTAAAAAATCTTTGCTTCCAGGGGTCAGTGCCGATATACTTTTCATGATAACCTTATTTTCCTCGTTAAATCATCGGTTCAACTCGTTCATGCAAAGATCAATTATCGGATGAAATACTTGTGTGCGGAAATCAATAATGGAAGAGGATCGCAGTGAAGACATAACTACACTGTCTTTTAAGCATTTCGATTGTTTTCTTATTCTTTTTCTTGTGCTTGTTTTTTTCAAGACCACAAGCATCACAAAGCCCATCTGCTTGATTTGCTTCATAACTCCTTGGCCTGACTAGGTTGAACCCGGAGAAAGTTTAACCTTATTATCTAGACTCCTACAAATTGAATTAGAAATATTTCGATTATATAAAAAGTGAAATTTAGATATAGGCATACTAAATGTGCATTTATGTCCAATTGCAAGCAAATTATGTATACTGCATTATTATGACTATCACTTGGGGACTACAACCTTGCGCTTAACTACAAAGCATTTTGTATGACTGACCATTTGACTGCATGGGATGCAGACTATTTGGCTACACAGATGCTACGGTTATATGACTACCCATACCCTACTGTATGTTACACTGCATGTACACTATATATCTGAATGTATGTGACTTCTGTATTTCGCAATAGTAAAAGGGATTTTCAGTCAAAAAGATGCAAATTTTTCTTGAGTACTTTCAAAGTATATTTGTAATTATTAAAGCCTATCTTAACTACTTCCAAGATGAGACTTGCCAAGATCTCATGTTTGAAGCTGCTGTCGAATCGATTGCAATTTTAAACTTCCGTCTCCACTCTCAGGCCGGTCCCTCTCAGATTGTCTTAATTTCTATTAAAACATACTGTAAGTGGTGGCCAGCCGTCACTGGGGTGTCCCTACTTCTCATGGCCAAGTCAGTGGTACATCTATGCCTTCATTTTTTCCTTCGACTGCTTCACTCAGCGGAAAAGTTCCACATTCTCGCCAAAGTCAGCCATCTGGGATGATGTCCCAGCAGCGAGGGCCGACACGTCAAAGTTAGTCGGAACTGCTTCGAGAAACGACGCAGCGACCAGGCAATAGAGCCGCTGAGGACGTTACTCCATACCTTACTGTACCACTGACTTTGAAAGTAAGGCATCAATTCATAATTTGCCATTCTGTGTAGCAGATCGACTTACCGTTTGAACTACTCGACAACGCGAACAACAGGCGTTCTAGTGACTGTTGAATCAGTCGTGCGACTTCAGAAATGGTGCAGATGTGGCGTTTCGTTTTACTTTAAACATCCAAATGAAAGCAGATCACATGACTGTAGCATATTTGGACCATCTCATTGGTAAAATAGCAAGATCATCGCACGACATGGTGTACGCACGCTCGCTACGCTCGCGCAAAATTTGATCGATCACACCACTACCGAAATCTGAATTAGCTCCTTGTCTCTCAAGATAGACGATCTGTTGATTGATTGTATTAGCAGGTGGAAATCTCTAGTAGAAAATCGCTTATCTATTATCCTATCTCATCATCATTCAAAAAATTCACTGAGAAATCAGTTATAATGCTACATGTTAATAGGTAGCAAATCTATTAGATAAAATACGCTCGTATATTCTGAACACGGCAAAATCATCAAAAATGGCAATTGCTCCTTCATATTGTCATCTGTTCTAATTATTCATTAAAGTAATGTCTCAGAATAAGATCTCAGAAACGTGATACCGAACCTTAACGAGACGATAACAAACTTTTATCTTGTGTTTAATGATCTATTATAGTTGTGCACGTGTCAACAATTATCAAATAACCAAAAACTCGACACAGAGAAAATCTCTTCCCTATACAATCTTGCTACCGCTCAACAGGATAAAGCGATAACGTTGTAAACAAAAATGCTTGTAGTAAATGTTGCTGACTTGGCTAGCAATCCAAGTCAATATCTAATGCAACGATTCGTAACTGTACTCTCTATTATTGTAATGCAAAATATAGGTGCTGGAGGCCGACTGCCGACAAAATTTAATCCGGGTGCCGACAGTGGCCCTGCCGACGGGGGGTCCAATAATTTTCTTGGGGGGGCATGTGCCCCCCAGGACCCCCCGTAGCGCCACCCCTGTGTATAATAAGAAACATAATAACGTAACTAAAAGAAACGATAACTCAAACAGAAATTGCAGGAATGTTAACTATAATTGGAGGGTTCAACAATATAATAAGGAAAATGAACTTATGAATCATAATGAAAATAATTGGGAACTTCAAATAGGAATAATGATCCTTATAATGGACATAATTATTATAACAGCTACAATTACCTTAATTTTACTAACAAACCTGCATTCTATGACCGGAAGATATCCTATAGACGATTATTTTAATGTAACTTTGACATCTATGTATATGTACTTGTGCTATAATTTCAAAAAATATATGCATTAATCCCTTGAAGAGTCCTATGATAGGACGTAAACCGGTCGGGATAAAATCTTGAGTTTTGATTGTCTTCTTTGGGCTATCTTTTTGATATATTATTTGCCATTTTTGTATATCTCTTTTTACATTATTTTCGCCAAAAATGGACTCCCGATGGAGACAATCCTCTACTGACAAAGCACAAGTTCTATATGATAAAATCGAAAAATTGGAAAACAAGATAAATGGGCTAACGTCAACAGTAAATACAATGTATAGACTCATGAGTGCATTCCAACTTGACATCAAAATAGATTTGAATACAATAAAAAATGAAACAAGTGGTATCAACAATCTCAAAAAGGAGCTAAAATTGGAAATAACAAACTTATCTAATAACTTAACGAGAATTGAAACTCCAAAGTTAGATTGGAAGAAAAAGATGAACCAGCGAAAATTCGCTTTTTACGACGCCCTGAAAAACAATTCTATCGCGGAAATCTATGAAAAAGCTTTGAATAGTGAAAACGTAAAGATTCCAAAGAAACTATTTAAAAATCCCATCTCTCAGCATTCTACACAAGAAAAAGAACTAAGAAAAGAAATGTGCTGAAAGAACTGTGAATATGAAATAAAGAGACTAAAACTGGTAGCCGATATTAAGAACAAAGTGGTGAAAGAAATAGATGATGAAATATCAGACTTTTATAATGCACATTATAACAGTGAGGAAGGAGACCGCCGAAAACATCGATGGAGAGAAATGGTAGAAGGAGAAGAACAAACAAGCAAAGTAATTTGGCAGAAGAAGAGATCATTTTTTTAATTCAGAGAGACACATGATATCAATTAATAGTGAAAGCAAAAGTGTATATAAACAATTGCATTCTTCAAACTTTCACAACAGATGCATGTATAATAAGAAACATAATAACGTAACTAAAAGAAACGATAACTCAAACAGAAATTGCAGGAATGTTAACTATAATTGGAGGGTTCAACAATATAATAAGGAAAATGAACTTATGAATCATAATGAAAATAATTGGAGAACTTCAAATAGGAATAATGATCCTTATAATGGACATAATTATTATAACAGCTACAATTACCTTAATTTTACTAACAAACCTGCATTCTATGACCGGAAGATATCCTATAGACGATTATTTTAATGTAACTTTGACATCTATGTATATGTACTTGTGCTATAATTTCAAAAAGTATATGCATTAATCCCTTGAAGAGTCCTATGATAGGACGTAAACCGGTCGGGATAAAATCTTGAGTTTTGATTGTCTTCTTTGGGCTATTTTTTTGATATATTATTTGCCATTTTTGTATATCTCTTTTTACATTATTTTCGCCAATCCTCTACTGACAAAGCACAAGTTTTATATGATAAAATCGAAAAATTGGAAAACAAGATAAATGGGCTAACGTCAACAGTAAATACAATGTATAGACTCATGAGTGCATTCCAACTTGACATCAAAATAGATTTGAATACAATAAAAAATGAAACAAGTGGTATCAACAATCTCAAAAAGGAGCTAAAATTTGAAATAACAAACTTATCTAATAACTTAACGAGAATTGAAACTCCAAAGTTAGATTGGAAGAAAAAGATGAACCAGCGAAAATTCGCTTTTTACGACGCCCTGAAAAACAATTCTATCGCGGAAATCTATGAAAAAGCTTTGAATAGTGAAAACGTAAAGATTCCAAAGAAACTATTTAAAAATCCCATCTCTCAGCATTCTACACAAGAAAAAGAACTAAGAAAAGAAATGTGCTGAAAGAACTGTGAATATGAAATAAAGAGACTAAAACTGGTAGCCGATATTAAGAACAAAGTGGTGAAAGAAATAGATGATGAAATATCAGACTTTTATAATGCACATTATAACAGTGAGGAAGGAGACCGCCGAAAACATCGATGGAGAGAAATGGTAGAAGGAGAAGAACAAACAAGCAAAGTAATTTGGCAGAAGAAGAGATCATTTTTTAATTCAGAGAGACACATGATATCAATTAATAGTGAAAGCAAAAGTGTATATAAACAATTGCATTCTTCAAACTTTCACAACAGATGCATGTATAATAAGAAACATAATAACGTAACTAAAAGAAACGATAACTCAAACAGAAATTGCAGGAATGTTAACTATAATTGGAGGGTTCAACAATATAATAAGGAAAATGAACTTATGAATCATAATGAAAATAATTGGAGAACTTCAAATAGGAATAATGATCCTTATAATGGACATAATTATTATAACAGCTACAATTACCTTAATTTTACTAAAAAAACCTGCATTCTATGACCGGAAGATATCCTATAGACGATTATTTTAATGTAACTTTGACATCTATGCATATGTACTTGTGCTATAATTTCAAAAAATATATGCATTAATCCCTTGAAGAGTCCTATGATAGGACGTAAACCGGTCGGGATAAAATCTTGAGTTTTGATTGTCTTCTTTGGGCTATTTTTTTGATATATTATTTGCCATTTTTGTATATCTCTTTTTACATTATTTTCGCCAAAAATGGACTCCCGATGGAGACAATCCTCTACTGACAAAGCACAAGTTTTATATGATAAAATCGAAAAATTGGAAAACAAGATAAATGGGCTAACGTCAACAGTAAATACAATGTATAGACTCACGAGTGCATTCCAACTTGACATCAAAATAGATTTGAATACAATGAAAAATGAAACAAGTGGTATCAACAATCTCAAAAAGGAGCTAAAATTGGAAATAACAAACTTATCTAATAACTTAACGAGAATTGAAACTCCAAAGTTAGATTGGAAGAAAAAGATGAACCAGCGAAAATTCGCTTTTTACGACGCCCTGAAAAACAATTCTATCGCGGAAATCTATGAAAAAGCTTTGAATAGTGAAAACGTAAAGATTCCAAAGAAACTATTTAAAAATCCCGTCTCTCAGCATTCTACACAAGAAAAAGAACTAAGAAAAGAAATGTGCTGAAAGAACTGTGAATATGAAATAAAGAGACTAAAACTGGTAGCCGATATTAAGAACAAAGTGGTGAAAGAAATAGATGATGAAATATCAGACTTTTATAATGCACATTATAACAGTGAGGAAGGAGACCGCCGAAAACATCGATGGAGAGAAATGGTAGAAGGAGAAGAACAAACAAGCAAAGTAATTTGGCAGAAGAAGAGATCATTTTTTAATTCAGAGAGACACATGATATCAATTAATAGTGAAAGCAAAAGTGTATATAAACAATTGCATTCTTCAAACTTTCACAACAGATGCATGTATAATAAGAAACATAATAACGTAACTAAAAGAAACGATAACTCAAACAGAAATTGCAGGAATGTTAACTATAATTGGAGGGTTCAACAATATAATAAGGAAAATGAACTTATGAATCATAATGAAAATAATTGGAGAACTTCAAATAGGAATAATGATCCTTATAATGGACATAATTATTATAACAGCTACAATTACCTTAATTTTACTAAAAAAACCTGCATTCTATGACCGGAAGATATCCTATAGACGATTATTTTAATGTAACTTTGACATCTATGCATATGTACTTGTGCTATAATTTCAAAAAATATATGCATTAATCCCTTGAAGAGTCCTATGATAGGACGTAAACCGGTCGGGATAAAATCTTGAGTTTTGATTGTCTTCTTTGGGCTATTTTTTTGATATATTATTTGCCATTTTTGTATATCTCTTTTTACATTATTTTCGCCAAAAATGGACTCCCGATGGAGACAATCCTCTACTGACAAAGCACAAGTTTTATATGATAAAATCGAAAAATTGGAAAACAAGATAAATGGGCTAACGTCAACAGTAAATACAATGTATAGACTCATGAGTGCATTCCAACTTGACATCAAAATAGATTTGAATACAATAAAAAATGAAACAAGTGGTATCAACAATCTCAAAAAGGAGCTAAAATTGGAAATAACAAACTTATCTAATAACTTAACGAGAATTGAAACTCCAAAGTTAGATTGGAAGAAAAAGATGAACCAGCGAAAATTCGCTTTTTACGACGCCCTGAAAAACAATTCTATCGCGGAAATCTATGAAAAAGCTTTGAATAGTGAAAACGTAAAGATTCCAAAGAAACTATTTAAAAATCCCATCTCTCAGCATTCTACACAAGAAAAAGAACTAAGAAAAGAAATGTGCTGAAAGAACTGTGAATATGAAATAAAGAGACTAAAACTGGTAGCCGATATTAAGAACAAAGTGGTGAAAGAAATAGATGATGAAATATCAGACTTTTATAATGCACATTATAACAGTGAGGAAGGAGACCGCCGAAAACATCGATGGAGAGAAATGGTAGAAGGAGAAGAACAAACAAGCAAAGTAATTTGGCAGAAGAAGAGATCATTTTTTAATTCAGAGAGACACATGATATCAATTAATAGTGAAAGCAAAAGTGTATATAAACAATTGCATTCTTCAAACTTTCACAACAGATGCATGTATAATAAGAAACATAATAACGTAACTAAAAGAAACGATAACTCAAACAGAAATTGCAGGAATGTTAACTATAATTGGAGGGTTCAACAATATAATAAGGAAAATGAACTTATGAATCATAATGAAAATAATTGGAGAACTTCAAATAGGAATAATGATCCTTATAATGGACATAATTATTATAACAGCTACAATTACCTTAATTTTACTAAAAAACCTGCATTCTATGACCGGAAGATATCCTATAGACGATTATTTTAATGTAACTTTGACATCTATGCATATGTACTTGTGCTATAATTTCAAAAAGTATATGCATTAATCCCTTGAAGAGTCCTATGATAGGACGTAAACCGGTCGGGATAAAATCTTGAGTTTTGATTGTCTTCTTTGGGCTATTTTTTTGATATATTATTTGCCATTTTTGTATATCTCTTTTTACATTATTTTCGCCAAAAATGGACTCCCGATGGAGACAATCCTCTACTGACAAAGCACAAGTTTTATATGATAAAATCGAAAAATTGGAAAACAAGATAAATGGGCTAACGTCAACAGTAAATACAATGTATAGACTCACGAGTGCATTCCAACTTGACATCAAAATAGATTTGAATACAATGAAAAATGAAACAAGTGGTATCAACAATCTCAAAAAGGAGCTAAAATTGGAAATAACAAACTTATCTAATAACTTAACGAGAATTGAAACTCCAAAGTTAGATTGGAAGAAAAAGATGAACCAGCGAAAATTCGCTTTTTACGACGCCCTGAAAAACAATTCTATCGCGGAAATCTATGAAAAAGCTTTGAATAGTGAAAACGTAAAGATTCCAAAGAAACTATTTAAAAATCCCGTCTCTCAGCATTCTACACAAGAAAAAGAACTAAGAAAAGAAATGTGCTGAAAGAACTGTGAATATGAAATAAAGAGACTAAAACTGGTAGCCGATATTAAGAACAAAGTGGTGAAAGAAATAGATGATGAAATATCAGACTTTTATAATGCACATTATAACAGTGAGGAAGGAGACCGCCGAAAACATCGATGGAGAGAAATGGTAGAAGGAGAAGAACAAACAAGCAAAGTAATTTGGCAGAAGAAGAGATCATTTTTTAATTCAGAGAGACACATGATATCAATTAATAGTGGAAGCAAAAGTGTATATAAACAATTGCATTCTTCAAACTTTCACAACAGATGCATGTATAATAAGAAACATAATAACGTAACTAAAAGAAACGATAACTCAAACAGAAATTGCAGGAATGTTAACTATAATTGGAGGGTTCAACAATATAATAAGGAAAATGAACTTATGAATCATAATGAAAATAATTGGAGAACTTCAAATAGGAATAATGATCCTTATAATGGACATAATTATTATAACAGCTACAATTACCTTAATTTTACTAACAAACCTGCATTCTATGACCGGAAGATATCCTATAGACGATTATTTTAATGTAACTTTGACATCTATGCATATGTACTTGTGCTATAATTTCAAAAAGTATATGCATTAATCCCTTGAAGAGTCCTATGATAGGACGTAAACCGGTCGGGATAAAATCTTGAGTTTTGATTGTCTTCTTTGGGCTATTTTTTTGATATATTATTTGCCATTTTTGTATATCTCTTTTTACATTATTTTCGCCAAAAATGGACTCCCGATGGAGACAATCCTCTACTGACAAAGCACAAGTTTTATATGATAAAATCGAAAAATTGGAAAACAAGATAAATGGGCTAACGTCAACAGTAAATACAATGTATAGACTCACGAGTGCATTCCAACTTGACATCAAAATAGATTTGAATACAATGAAAAATGAAACAAGTGGTATCAACAATCTCAAAAAGGAGCTAAAATTGGAAATAACAAACTTATCTAATAACTTAACGAGAATTGAAACTCCAAAGTTAGATTGGAAGAAAAAGATGAACCAGCGAAAATTCGCTTTTTACGACGCCCTGAAAAACAATTCTATCGCGGAAATCTATGAAAAAGCTTTGAATAGTGAAAACGTAAAGATTCCAAAGAAACTATTTAAAAATCCCGTCTCTCAGCATTCTACACAAGAAAAAGAACTAAGAAAAGAAATGTGCTGAAAGAACTGTGAATATGAAATAAAGAGACTAAAACTGGTAGCCGATATTAAGAACAAAGTGGTGAAAGAAATAGATGATGAAATATCAGACTTTTATAATGCACATTATAACAGTGAGGAAGGAGACCGCCGAAAACATCGATGGAGAGAAATGGTAGAAGGAGAAGAACAAACAAGCAAAGTAATTTGGCAGAAGAAGAGATCATTTTTTAATTCAGAGAGACACATGATATCAATTAATAGTGGAAGCAAAAGTGTATATAAACAATTGCATTCTTCAAACTTTCACAACAGATGCATGTATAATAAGAAACATAATAACGTAACTAAAAGAAACGATAACTCAAACAGAAATTGCAGGAATGTTAACTATAATTGGAGGGTTCAACAATATAATAAGGAAAATGAACTTATGAATCATAATGAAAATAATTGGAGAACTTCAAATAGGAATAATGATCCTTATAATGGACATAATTATTATAACAGCTACAATTACCTTAATTTTACTAACAAACCTGCATTCTATGACCGGAAGATATCCTATAGACGATTATTTTAATGTAACTTTGACATCTATGCATATGTACTTGTGCTATAATTTCAAAAAGTATATGCATTAATCCCTTGAAGAGTCCTATGATAGGACGTAAACCGGTCGGGATAAAATCTTGAGTTTTGATTGTCTTCTTTGGGCTATTTTTTTGATATATTATTTGCCATTTTTGTATATCTCTTTTTACATTATTTTCGCCAAAAATGGACTCCCGATGGAGACAATCCTCTACTGACAAAGCACAAGTTTTATATGATAAAATCGAAAAATTGGAAAACAAGATAAATGGGCTAACGTCAACAGTAAATACAATGTATAGACTCACGAGTGCATTCCAACTTGACATCAAAATAGATTTGAATACAATGAAAAATGAAACAAGTGGTATCAACAATCTCAAAAAGGAGCTAAAATTGGAAATAACAAACTTATCTAATAACTTAACGAGAATTGAAACTCCAAAGTTAGATTGGAAGAAAAAGATGAACCAGCGAAAATTCGCTTTTTACGACGCCCTGAAAAACAATTCTATCGCGGAAATCTATGAAAAAGCTTTGAATAGTGAAAACGTAAAGATTCCAAAGAAACTATTTAAAAATCCCGTCTCTCAGCATTCTACACAAGAAAAAGAACTAAGAAAAGAAATGTGCTGAAAGAACTGTGAATATGAAATAAAGAGACTAAAACTGGTAGCCGATATTAAGAACAAAGTGGTGAAAGAAATAGATGATGAAATATCAGACTTTTATAATGCACATTATAACAGTGAGGAAGGAGACCGCCGAAAACATCGATGGAGAGAAATGGTAGAAGGAGAAGAACAAACAAGCAAAGTAATTTGGCAGAAGAAGAGATCATTTTTTAATTCAGAGAGACACATGATATCAATTAATAGTGAAAGCAAAAGTGTATATAAACAATTGCATTCTTCAAACTTTCACAACAGATGCATGTATAATAAGAAACATAATAACGTAACTAAAAGAAACGATAACTCAAACAGAAATTGCAGGAATGTTAACTATAATTGGAGGGTTCAACAATATAATAAGGAAAATGAACTTATGAATCATAATGAAAATAATTGGAGAACTTCAAATAGGAATAATGATCCTTATAATGGACATAATTATTATAACAGCTACAATTACCTTAATTTTACTAACAAACCTGCATTCTATGACCGGAAGATATCCTATAGACGATTATTTTAATGTAACTTTGACATCTATGTATATGTACTTGTGCTATAATTTCAAAAAATATATGCATTAATCCCTTGAAGAGTCCTATGATAGGACGTAAACCGGTCGGGATAAAATCTTGAGTTTTGATTGTCTTCTTTGGGCTATTTTTTTGATATATTATTTGCCATTTTTGTATATCTCTTTTTACATTATTTTCGCCAAAAATGGACTCCCGATGGAGACAATCCTCTACTGACAAAGCACAAGTTCTATATGATAAAATCGAAAAATTGGAAAACAAGAT
The DNA here is from genome assembly GCA_907163375.1 of Prostheceraeus crozeri. Classification (NCBI taxonomy): domain Eukaryota; kingdom Metazoa; phylum Platyhelminthes; order Polycladida; family Euryleptidae; genus Prostheceraeus; species Prostheceraeus crozeri. The sequence goes on along the minus strand of CAJQUW010005941.1, from coordinate 774,869 downwards.
AAATGGGCTAACGTCAACAGTAAATACAATGTATAGACTCATGAGTGCATTCCAACTTGACATCAAAATAGATTTGAATACAATAAAAAATGAAACAAGTGGTATCAACAATCTCAAAAAGGAGCTAAAATTGGAAATAACAAACTTATCTAATAACTTAACGAGAATTGAAACTCCAAAGTTAGATTGGAAGAAAAAGATGAACCAGCGAAAATTCGCTTTTTACGACGCCCTGAAAAACAATTCTATCGCGGAAATCTATGAAAAAGCTTTGAATAGTGAAAACGTAAAGATTCCAAAGAAACTATTTAAAAATTCCGTCTCTCAGCATTCTACACAAGAAAAAGAACTAAGAAAAGAAATGTGCTGAAAGAACTGTGAATATGAAATAAAGAGACTAAAACTGGTAGCCGATATTAAGAACAAAGTGGTGAAAGAAATAGATGATGAAATATCAGACTTTTATAATGCACATTATAACAGTGAGGAAGGAGACCGCCGAAAACATCGATGGAGAGAAATGGTAGAAGGAGAAGAACAAACAAGCAAAGTAATTTGGCAGAAGAAGAGATCATTTTTTAATTCAGAGAGACACATGATATCAATTAATAGTGAAAGCAAAAGTGTATATAAACAATTGCATTCTTCAAACTTTCACAACAGATGCATGTATAATAAGAAACATAATAACGTAACTAAAAGAAACGATAACTCAAACAGAAATTGCAGGAATGTTAACTATAATTGGAGGGTTCAACAATATAATAAGGAAAATGAACTTATGAATCATAATGAAAATAATTGGAGAACTTCAAATAGGAATAATGATCCTTATAATGGACATAATTATTATAACAGCTACAATTACCTTAATTTTACTAACAAACCTGCATTCTATGACCGGAAGATATCCTATAGACGATTATTTTAATGTAACTTTGACATCTATGTATATGTACTTGTGCTATAATTTCAAAAAGTATATGCATTAATCCCTTGAAGAGTCCTATGATAGGACGTAAACCGGTCGGGATAAAATCTTGAGTTTTGATTGTCTTCTTTGGGCTATTTTTTTGATATATTATTTGCCATTTTTGTATATCTCTTTTTACATTATATATATATATATATATATAATATATATATACCAAAAAAGAACTCAAGGAAAAGTCAGAAGTATCAAAATTCCAGGAATTTGGTGCTTCTGACTTTTCCTTGAGTGCTTTTTTGGTTTTTATATTATTTACCATTTTGATTTATTATATTATTTGATCTTATATAATATTATATTCTAATAATATAATAATATCTAATATCTATTATCATAATAATATTATATTATTTGATTATTTGATCTATATATATACAAGGTGGGGCAAAAGTCACTGGACTATTTGTAGCAAACAGTTTACTATTAGTCAAACAACATTGAGCAATGTATAAAACATCATAAATGTTCATAAGGCATTTTATTATTAATCAAACAATATTAAGAAATGTATACAATATCATAAATGTTCAAATTGAAGTCCGTCAGCTGCAGTACATGAGTCACATCTGTCAACAACGCCTCTGCACACTTTTTGCCAAACATTCAGATTCAGCCGGATGGCATCAAATGCTAGCACAATCTTTTCCTTCATCTGTTCAATGTTTGGTGGTGGCGTTTTGAAGACACTGTCTTTGACGACTCCCGAAAAGAAGAAGTCCATGGGCGTGATGTCGGGGGGGGGGGTGAACGCGGGGGCCATTCTACACCTCCAGTTACAAATCCTTCAAAGAAAAAAGGATCAAATACTTGACTTGACGATATCGCGCCCCATACAGTTACACCAGGTTGATTTAATTGCGTCTCAAATGTGACGTGTGAATTAGATGTGTCGTAATAGACACAGTTGTGTTGGTTGACATGACCCGACAACTTAAAATTTGCCACGTCGGACCATAAAATGGTGTCCAAATGCTCTGGAGTTTCAGCTACTTGCTGCTTTAAAACTTCACAGAACTGTAGGCGCCGGTCACCGTCATCTTCGATTATGGCATGAATTAGCCTAGGCGTGTAGCATGTATATCCCAATTCTTTCAAGATGTGTCGTAAAGATCGCCGCTCAATACCTAATTCTGCCGATGCTGTCCGGCCTGAAAAAGTAGGATTCTCTACAAAATGCTGAGCGGCAGCAAACTCGTTCTCATTATTTGTAACTGATTTTGGCCTTCCACTACGCGCAGCATCGGCAACTGATCCCGCTGCCTCGAATTTGTCGCTCAAAGAAAAGATCGTCTTCCGATTAGGTGAATTAGAATCAAAGTAATGTGGTCACATACGAATAATATCCATCCCATTGCCAGTTTTCCAGTAATGCCTCACAATGTGCTTGCGTTTGTCAAACGTTCGCTGCATTGGAAGATAAATGAATGCCACCTGTTGTTCGATTTCACGGTTAAATTTTCACCTCGGGTGAGTAATAGTCTGTTGATCTGCGTTCCGAACGCGATGTCACACTGCACACTGTACTGAAATTGTATGCATTGTTTAAGATTGTTTGATCAACAATAAACAGTTTACTATAAATGGTTTGTGGTGAACAATAAAGCGTTTGCCACAAATAGTCCAGTGATTTTTGCCCCAACTTGTATATATGGTATGATGTTCAAAACACTACTTCATAACTAGCAGCATATATGTATATATATATATATATATATATATATATATATATGTGTGTGTGTGTGTGTGTGTGTGTAATTACGGTAGTAGTGTGTGGAAAAACTGACTGACTGACTATTGAATGAAAAAACGCAAGATATCACATATGTTTTTATATCTTGATAGAGACCTATAGACTGACCTAGTTTCATATAGCGCGTAAGTACCGCTGAAATACGATTCTATTTATAAAAGAATTCATCTTTATCATTTGCTCCTGCTCACAAGCAAATTTATAGGAAATTTATTATATAAGTGAAGAGTCTAACAACTTGACGGTAGTGGCTGTCTTGAGATACGTCACTATCAAAGTGGCATGTTCCGGGTAAATCAAAACAGTTGCTGTAAAGTTTTAGGGGGTCAATGTATGATTCGATTAGAGTCCACGATGGATCTGACGTTATAGCAAAATGTGATCTATTCTCTAGCAATAAGTGATTGTTTCCGATGCTGGATGGCTGGAGCCATTCTTTACATACATTACATTATATTGCACTACATCCATTACTCTAGCCATCCAAAAGACTACACAATGCCCGAGAATTTATATATCACATAAGTTATAACATATACATTCCTCTGATTGCGAAAGTAATTAATGCTCATCAAAGATATTTTCAATGGATATTTGTGAAAAAAGTACTTTTTTAAACAATTTTACAACCCTTACGATCTTTTGATGGATAAAACTTTTTTTTGTTATCCCTTAACAGTTATTTTGTAAACCAACTATACAGCTGGGTAATTTATAATTGGGATGTTTTTCAAGAAAAATTTTAATGGATTGGTTAAAAAGTTAGATGTATGCATTATAAACTGTCTAATGCAGGAAGTATACACCTGCCATAATGCAACCGAAGGACAACCTGCTCCCTTCATCGATTTTAGAGCATTGAACAATGTTAACTACCTCACATTAACGACTAATTGTGCATATTCACTCAGAAACAGCTACCACAATTTCTATTTTCTAAATAGAATGATGTTCTGTATCAATTTAATGTCTATAGATATGTGAAAGTGCGATGTTCAACAATGTAAAGTTACAAATAAAACATGATCCAAAACCCTATAAAACTTGGTTTTTAATCATGGCTTGCGTGTAGAGTCGTGTTTTGTATAACGTGCTTTTAAAAATGATTTGAAACCCTCTTTGAATGATATAGCATTGAGTTTGATTAAGGCCTGTCGATAGAGACGCCTTGATGTTATATTTACAACGAAACCAGATTTAGACAAGTGGGCATGTTATTCTGACTTTATCCATAATTTTGCGCTTTGTTTATGAATATGTGATCATAAATCAGTTTAAATAATTTGAATGATTCATTCAATAGTTGATTATATCGGTACTATTACCAGAAAAATGATAGAATCAAAGTCTCATGATGTGTTTCAAATTAGTATATTTAACAAAATGAAAATCGATAATTTATTTTCATTTTACTTATTTGAGTCGCATTCAAGCGCAGAGCACCTTAGGAAAAGTTAATTGTGATATAAATCCATCTCCAGGGTTACGCTACCACTGGTCCACTGGGAATCCGTACTTGACAATGAAGGATAGCGTCAAATTTAATTGTTCTAATGCGGACGAGAAATTCTGATCTGACTGACTGACTTGTCGGGGAAAATATTCAAAGTGTTAAACGAATTTGACGTTGTTGCAATAATTGTTAGTTTGCTCAGTCCTTTCCTCAGTTGATGCTGACAAGTGTATAGCTATCTCTGTGCAGCATTATTGCGCATTTTTAGAGTCAGTAGGTGATTCTTGCATAATGGATTCTCATGGAATGTCCTCGAGGATTAATGAAAGGATACAACACGCACACACACATACACATACTGATTTCATGAATGTCTATATGGCTTCAAATGTTATTGAGTTGATACTCGTATTAATCCAAGACGACTTGTCGCATCTCTTCAACAACGACTCTGAATAAATTATTCATTTGGGATAAAGCTTGTGATAGCAACAACTTAATCACGTGATAGCCAGAATGAGGACTTATCGTGACTATATTTAGATTACATGGAGGACTCTCATTTATGACCATTTCGTAAAAACACATTCAATAAACAGATCGCAGATTTCGCAATTTCAGATATCTATGTTGGTAGGCTATCTCATCGAAGACTGAAGGTCCATTAACAGGACGATGGTGCTGTGCATAGAAAATTTGCAAACTGAAAACAATGAATCTCTTCCATGGATTCGATGCAGGCCTCACACGCAATACGATGACAAATAGCGATATACTGTATACAGATTGTTTCATAAAATGAAATGAGTAAACATAAATTGCGTATAGAAAGTTGTTTCCAAATTCAGCAGACTTTATATGTTTAGAAAGCTCATGTTCTGAAATTGCTCCAGTGAAAATTTTAGAAACATACACTAAATATAGCAGTCAACAGACTAAATAATGTTTCAATTTTTTGCAATTTGTTTGGAATTCAATTCTCATTTTCATCACTAACCAATAAGCGTGACTCATCACTCTCACGCATGCATAACCGACAGGCCACACATTTTCTCACACAGACGGATTTCTTTACCATGCGGCTGTCGCTCGGTGTCTGTGCATTGTCTAGACTGTATGTCTAGACAGACGAGAACAATGCTGTGTAATCGAAAGACATCGAATTCATTCATTTCATTTGTTTTGTGTCTCTCAGTGACATGTAAACTGCTGTACTGTAAAGCTACGTTCACACATGAGAGAAGAACCTGAGAGTTGACCTCAAATCAAACCTGAGACTGAGACCAACCCATTCACACTTGAGAGACAGATCTCAGGAAAAAGCTGCCCCTCATTTTCTTGAGCCTCTCCTTAACTGAACTATCGACGCTGAGACTCGCTGAGACATGACCTGATATCTGCTGAGACCTAGGTCTCAGACCTGTTCACACTATCGACATCAGGTCGCAGATAAATTGAAAAATGTTTCTATTTATACCCTTTTGTTGTGCTAAGTCTCAGGTTCGGTTCAGACTATGTGAGAGCTTGCTGAGACTCATGATTCATCTTGTCATAAATCGTCATGAAGAATATACATTTAATCCAAAACTTGGACAACATTTAATTTTTATTAGACTGATTCCGTGCACCAGTGCTAATTGCACTAATTTTGAAATGTCTTTGTCGTATAGCGCTCTCTATATTTGTCTTTGTATGTGCCTAAGATTTATATGATTTCCATTTACTTTGAAAATATATAAACGTTTCTCTCTTTCTCTCATGAACTTAATCAATCTCATGTTTTTAATTTTCTACTTGGGGCCATGTCGCTAGATGGTGAAATGACTCATCCTCTTCCTTCAAACTTTGATGAAAAGCTCTCGATTGAAGCGCCTATAAAATATACCTGAATAATAATCAGTTTCTAATGGTTTGCAAGGTTGGACCTTGGATTTTGGGTCGTCCTTGGTTAAGTGATACAAAACATGTTTTTTTCTATACAAAACTTGGGTCTGCTGCACCATTAATGCTACATATACGACCTACACAAATAAAGTTATAAAATTGATATTTTGATTTGATGCGTGATAAGAGCATAAAGTTCTGATTTTTTAATTACAGTTTCACTCAATTCACAGAATATTTCAAAAATCAAATACTAGTGATGAGTGCATGCTTCATTTTGGGTTTGACAATGCTGCGCATTGAAAGTTCATACATATTGCATTTGCTGCAAGCTTACATGTATTTTGTTGCACATTAAATTTTTACATATTTCATGTATTTTACATGGATATCTTCGCAGTTATCTTCACACCCTTAAACTTTCTGCAATAGCCGTCATTTATCCAAAAATGAATTAATTCCAATTTCGTATTCTAAACATATTTAACCTGGTCTCCGTGGCACAGTGGCGAAGTGATTGGCCTAGCGATCCTTCGGTCCAGAGGTCGAGCCTCGATAGTGTCATTGGAAGTCGGCAGGAAGGGCATCCGGACTAAAAGAACCACAACGCTCCAGGAAAGTCTGACTGTGTCAGCGCCGTCCAAGCCCCCAGTATGGGGGAGTAGTGACGTTAAAGCTTCATCAATGACTACGCAGATGCCATTTATCAAGTCTGCTTATATTTCTGATTGATAAAATGAAAACAATTGCTTTGTTATCATGAAAAAAAAAATTCAATTCATAAAATATAAATGAAAGCTTTAAAATACATGAATAAGTTATAACGTAAATAATTAAGACAAGCTAAACTAATTAGGCTAAAAACTTATTGCAATAGCCTAAATCGTGTGCATGGACCCACATACTTCTCATGACCTATTCATAGCTTTCATGCTAAATCCTTTATTATTACGGCAGCAACATACAATGACACTGTACTCACAATTAACTTACTCAATAGCTCAATTATTTGATTCTACTCATTATGGGGACTTTGGTTTTGGGGTTTTAGTAATACCCAAAGGGTATACCCAATACCAGTTTCTTTTCGGCCTACTTTCGCGTTATTCTTTTGTTTTTGATCTTTGTTCTGATTTAACAGAGTATTGTTGGAAAGTTATTTTATACAGTAATAAAACTTAACTGTGCTTTTAACCTTAACTTGGTGCAATTGACCGGCATAACGGTTTTCTTGAAAACAAAAAAAACAAACTGAATTGACAACACTCGGGCATCATGTGGAAAATATGGTAATGAAAGATCAGAAATGAAAAAAATAAATCTGCCTGCTTGTTGAAATTGCGTTCGCGTCATCGACGCAACGCATTGACATTAAGTTGACTGAACGAATAGAACGACGCAATAATGCAAGTCGCTGTTTTTTTTTTTTTTTTTTTGCGCTATGTTATTTTAGTGTCCCCTTTATATAAAAAAAAAATGCCACCCATGATATATACTCAAAACGCAAAACATAACAATATTTTACGAAAATAAAAATAATATCAAATCATCATCAAATACTATATGTGTTAGTTCACTTGATGAGCACACAACCAAGAATACATCAGCCACAAAATATATTTCCGCCGCGCACATGTGAAAATATAAATGAGCAATCGAACACACAATCCACTCGATATTGATAACAAGGAAGTCTCAGAAAAGTTGAACTGATCAATTCAGGTTCATTGTCTTTCAGTTGTTCACCGTGGAGTTTTTGTTCACAGGAGTTTTGTTTGACTTGGCTTCTCCTTGTCTCTTGAGAGTTCTCAACTATCTCTCCGATGTCTCAGTGAGCTCACACCTTCGCTCGCAGCAAGACATGGTCGCTCGCCCGGTGACCCCGGAAGTTGGATGAAGGTTAGTGGTCGTTCCATGTCACAGGACTTGTTTTTCAGGACTACTAATTTGATTTCGCAGCATAATTTTGATTTGGAAACTGAAAAATCGACGGAAACTGCCCAATCTTGCCGTTTATTGTTGAGATTCTCGAGCTCTCTCCTCTCATGTCATGTTGTGATCGTAGCTTAAAGAAACCCAGAAAGAGCCTTCTTGGGGTCAAGCTGAGGCGATCCGACCGAAGTGCCGCCACTGCCACGCACGTGTCGCAAATTAAATAAACCCCCAAGTACTATTTAATTTTGGTCGCGAAGAGGAAAAGGCTGTCACTGACAGGAAGGAAGGTTCGACACTAGGCTGACTTCTCGCATGTCAAATCGCCACATCATCAGTGTGGTGACAGTGTGATTCCTCTACTCTATGTCTTAGCTTCAGCTTTCAGCAAAAAATCTTTCTTCCACAACTTGTTTGGAGAGACGACTGAAGAGTTTAAATACTCGCAAGCGCAAGCAGTAGATCAGCTGGATAAATGGAGATGCTTTACTACTGGTTACTTCATATGTAGTGCCGTTAATGGTGGAGTGATTCATGCGACTTCACCTTGACCAAAGACTAAGTAATTCCATCAATTCTGTCGCAATTTTCAGAAAGGAATAATACAATTTTTACAACAAGTTCCTAGAATATTGCATCGTTAATTATTCGTTCCAATAATGCTTGTGCTTCCCATGCTTTCACACTCCACAATTACTGTCCTTAAATAATTTATTTAGGCTATATCCTCAACAATGTATAGTAGAGCAAAGTCATCTGAAAAAATGTGTAGCACGTGCTATCTAGCATGTATAGCTGCTTCTACTAATTCTTGTTTAACAACCGACGTCTTCAACCGCCTTCAGTGAGAATCTAGCATAACAGGCTTATAAACTAAATTATAAAATCACTTTCAAGTCGTGTCGAACGAAAAGAGACTATGAATTAAAAGAAAGCGATTGGAGTAATTTTTGAACAGCCGAAGTGAAACTATTCGAATTTCTCTCGAATCATAATTTCTAATCGAATCGAATCTTGAGCTTCGCAAGTCCCTAGCATACGTGTACGTATGTATGATGAATATTTACAGCTATAGTAAAATGATTTTCAAGCTCATCGTGAGCAGATAGCAATCTCTCGATATAAACATTTTTGGCCTACATACTTTAAAGCAATAAACTTTCGCGAATTTCGCGAGGGTGAGTGTCTCGCGAAAATGTCTTGCCATGGATACTGCAAATGGTGTATGAACAAGAACTCACGAAAAACGTTTATCGAGAGTCGCGAAAATTTGTTGTTTCACAGTATGTCAATGAAAGTTGATAAACAATAAGGCAGTTTATATTGTCATCAACATTGTCATATTGTCATGTTTAACTACGGATAATCTAACATGAACTACACAATATTTGGTCAGTGGCCTTTACAAGCCCTGATTGAAGATGTGTCACATCACCGAACAAGATCAATTTATGCTTAAATGAGTGTTTAACCCTAGGATGCACACAATGGGTCCCCGGGGACCCAGCGCTTGCTTTTTATTAGATTTCTTCAAAACACAAGCTTCATTTTGAAAGTGCTTTTATGTATTCCTCGCACGTCTCATGCTACAGCTGGAAATACAACAATATCTTGTTTTGGTCAATTTTTGTCAAATTAATCAGCTCAGTCATAACATAAACTGCTGGGTCCCATGGGACCCATTGTGCGCATTGCACATTTAGACGACCGAATGAAACTTATTTTCACAGCAGACAGATTACCAATGGATATGATAGCTACATCAGATGCCATGACTAGATGACAATGGTAGCCTGCTTTGCGTTGTCATGGATATCCTCCTCCCTATGCTGTATCTGTGGTGGCAAGCAATCATTTGACTTTGAACTTTGTCAGACTTCAGTACATCGTGTGAACAATGAGTGCGAGTGGTAGGAAGAGATTCTATGCGATAGAGGCTGCTGCACGAATGCAATTGCTCTAGGACGACTCTAGTGAAAGCAGTGATTCTGAAGAAGAAAGTTTTGACAACTTTGATGAAGCTATTTTACCCGAAGAGAAATCGAAGGATGGTGAATGTGACACAAATGACAGTGATAGTGACAAAGAAAATGAAATGCCGAGTGTTGATCAATCTGATTCTTTCACGGTGAACAGTTCAGAAAGTGCATCTTCTGATGCTTCTGGTGACTCTATGTCAGACTCTGGTGTCATTCGAGATCCTGGTAGTGATTCAGATCCACAATACGTAGCTCCTTCAGGAAGAGTATGGAAAAATGTGCCCCCTGCTACATCAAGAACTCGTTCAGCGAATCTATTTACAGCATCTCCTGGTCCCTCGGTGCATGTCTGCAGCGAAAGGGATTCTTTGGCTCAATTTATTACGGACGAGATGTTGAGTGACATCATCAAATGGACAAATAAATATGGGCGACGAAATTGCAAAGATTGGGTGGATGTTACTCTAGTTGAACTGAATGCATGAATTGGACTTTTATTTCTGTCGGGAGTTTCAAAAGGGAATCATGAGAACATACGACAAATGTGGCAAGATAGTCCTCTTTCCCGTCCAGTTTTCAAAGCTACGATGTCTGTAAAGCGCTTCGAAATGATCCGACGATGTTTGCGATTTGATGATGCGAACACTCGAAAAGCTGGAGTTGAGAGTGGTGACAAGTTCGCTGCATTTAGAGAAATTTGGAACAAATTTATTGAACAATGCAAGATCACTTACGAGCCATTTGAAATGCTTTGTATTGATGAACAATTGATACCGTTTCGTGGAAGATGCTCATTCCGGCAATACCTTCCTTCAAAACCTGACAAGTATGGGCTAAAGATATTCTTGATTGTTGATTGCACTACTGGATTCATTTGTGATGGCATTCTTTATACCGGTAAGAAAAAAACAATGTCCGCGCGCAGGGATTGGCGAAAAACATCGTGAGAAGGTTGTGTGAACGTTTTTACAACAGTGGCAGAAACATAACATTTGATAACTTTTTCACTGATTTCAGTCAAGCTGAGGAATTGCATTTGAAGCGACTGACTGTCGTTGGCATTGTGCGAAAAAACAAGACCCTAGAGAATTTTCTGACCCTAAAGCTAGAGTTGTCGGATCAACTTTGCTTGGATTCGACAAAAAAACGACACTTGTATCTTTTATTCCCAAGAGAAACAAGTCTGTTGTGCTTCTCTCAACAATGCATGATGACCGCAAGATTGATGAAAACACAGGAAAACCGGACATAGTTCTATTTTACAACAGCACTAAGGGTGCTGTAGATACGGTAGACCAACTTTGCCACTCATATTCACCACAAAGGCAGACTAAGCGATGGCCACTGGCCTACCTCATGAACCTGCTAAATTTGGCATCGATCAATGGATTCATCTTGTTCCGCATGCAAAATCCAGATAATGTTTCCAACAGGAGTTGCAAGAGAATTTTCATCCAAGATTTGGGACTTGAAATGATCAAACCATTGATGACAGAGCGTGCAAGTTCTTTCCAAGGTCTCTCAGTTCCGATTCAGAACGCTATGATTGCCTGTGGAGTAGCAAGAGTGGCATTTTCTCAAGAGCAGTCGGTCAGTAGACTTGCAAATGATGGCGGAAAAGCTTCGAGGAAATGGTGCTACCGCTGTGTGCAGGAACATCGCGATAGAAAATCGTCTCGTGTCTGCCAAAAATGTGATCGGTGTGTTTGTGCCCAGAGTTGGAAAAGTTGGAATTGGAATTAATTCCGATCCGGAATTAATTCCTTTTTTTGTCGGAATTGGAATTGGAATTGACGATATTCAAATGATCAAATCTACTGGAATTGGAATTGGAATTGACCCTGATAAACCTCAATTCCACTTTTTCGATTGACCTGTGATAAATCTATTTGTACAAAAATTGAAATTGCAACGTCCAATCACAACAATTAACAATATTAGTTTTAAGACTATAGTTATATAGATACGATACGCAACGATAAAAGAAAAACGTTAAACTTACAGTTCACTTCTTAATGTTGAATTCACTTCAATTCGATCGGACTCATTTATACCAAAATAATATCATAAATATCAGTGTCACTTATACCGTCAATCTTCAATCGCGCTCGCTGATGTGTTGCTGTATACGCTGCTGTGTTGTTGTTCGCTGGCGGGCAGTTGTTGTTGTTATTTCTGTAGTTAAGTTTCACCGCGAGAGCCCGGAGTTGTTCTCACAGCTGCTGAAGATGTCGTATGTGTTGTTGTTGGTAGTTGTTGTTTCAATTTCTCATCGTCTCTAATTTATGCAAATGCTTGACACTTGACGATAAATCCACATTCTTTTGAAAATTGAAAGAGTTTCCTTTAATCTCTGTTCGTTAGCTTTCGACCCGACTTCATTTCGTTCTTATCACGGAATTTTTAATCTCCTTTTTTAAATACCATTAGTCAGTTTTCATGATATCATTTTTATCGTCGTTTTTTCTGTCATCAACAATCACGTTATTAGCACATTGAATTTCTTTCTTCTGTCAGTTTATTAATCGATTCATTCGCATCTCATCTCTCTCTCAGGTTCTGATTCTTTGCTGACCGTTAATTTTCTTTTCTTTCTTTTTTTCACGAGATATTGAATATCTCGTTTACGAAACGAAAATGGCGTAAGCTGACCGCTTGCATATATACACGTACATGTACACAAGAAATATGAACTATGAACATGAGAACGCACATAGGAACGACGCAGAGAACGGCACACAGGAGCAACGAGTATAGGATAAGGGCACATGGGTTAGACTGGAACGAACAAATGTTAGATACATTAGCATACTGCACTATACGCGACATGAAATTATCGGAATTGAATCTTATTATGGAATTGGAATTGAATTGAACTGTTTCGACTGGAATTGGAGTTGGAATTGAAATTTCTGCTCTGGAATTGGAATTGGAATTAAAAATTTCAGTGGAATTTTTCTAGCTCTGTTTGTGCCTCCAATTCTACAAAGATGGACTCATTCGCTTTCAGTTATCCCAAGTGCTCATAAACAGTCTATTGTTAGAGATTCTATAGCCCTACGAGTTTATGCAGTTACAATGTGCTCTCATCAATGTTTAGGCTAGGCCTATATTGGTTGCCACTGCTTCTTTACAGAATGCCAATGTGATTCATCTCTTGAAGTCTAGAAAAATCCATTAATTGATTGAATAACACGCTGTTTTGATAGTCATAGCATCATAATTTTGGCTAGTTTTCCATTTGAGTCACCGTGGGTAATGACAAACAACACAAAAAATGATAGTTTGGTAATGTAGTGTCATGATTTCTACAAATTACCAACTTGGGTCCCCGAGGACCCATTCCGCGCGACTTTGGAAGTGAAATCTTGTGTGCATCCTAGGGTTAATCAGACCTGACCATAACAAACGGATCACCTATGCTGTGACTCAATCGATTCTCACAACGTGTCGCGCAACAACGTGCCATAATACATCATTCGACAGCTACATTCAGCTTAAAAATGAACTATGATAAACTTGTATCTGTTATTGCATTTGCTGAGCAGTCCTCAAAATATGAAAATCTCTCAATTTACAAACTGTTATTTTTCAATGAGAAGACATATACATGTAAGTATGAGAATGAATCATACACCGGGAGAGCGAGTGTTTTCTGAGCTCTGTTTTGATAAGCTGGGCATCAAACTCGGTGAACAAGGAAGACAATTAGTGATATTGTGAAGTTAGAACAAAATCATTAATCTTTTGGCTGAAAATGTTATATTCTCACTTTTTCATCAAAAATGTTTAATGTTTTGGTATCTTCAGAATCTTTGGGATCCAAGGAATGCGAATATGTAAGTTTTAGTCAAATACGTTCGACAGTTCTTTTTCAAACTTCTTCAACATTTTCCTTATTAACTCAAAAGCACACAAACTACATGTGAGATGAGCGAAGGCTAAAAACGAGACAATTAAAGAAGGTATGCCTTTGTTCTCACGCTGTACTAGCGGAGAAATTAATCGCTGGAAGCAAAAAATGTCGGTGATGTGAAGTTAGCACCGCCATCTTGAAAAATGCATGTGCAGGTTAAATGGAATCAAAGTTAAGATCGATCTAGATGCAGTGTGCCGGCCTGTGCCACCCATTCTTTTGAAAGTATTCCTTCTACCTTAGGAGAAATCGCTAGTTGAAAGTTCGACATGACGGTGATGTAAAGTGAGCACATCCATTAAAATTTTATTTCCACTTTCTTCGAAGATTGATGCACCTCACTTGAAACATCGAAAGTTTGTCTAGACAATTGATTTCAGCAAAAGCAAACAAAATGTCATGAATGAATGCATAGGTTGTGAGTTGGGCTTTGATTTCATTTAGAACTATAGGCTAAGTCCTCAGAATGTAGTAACTTTAGTGGCCATAGACTCCATTTCGCCCAATACTTGCCCATACTAGGACTTGTCAGCACGATTCAGAAAGACTCAAGCTACATTTACCTCAGAACATATAGGATAGATGAAAAGCTGATAGACTGCACATGACGTTTTCAACTTCATCCAGTTTCTAAGCTTTTTGTTAGTTGAGTGAGCTTCAGGAAGTCAGAGCCATGATGCTGATAATTAAATTTGATAAAAAAGTTTTTATTGATAAGGCTCACAGGATGATAGGCTACGCTACATCATAATCGCTAAAATGTAAAATATAGACATATACACAGGCATAAAATAAGTCCATATCTGTAAGTAGGCATTCCCTATAGATTTTAAAAAGTCTGATGTTAAGGGCTTCGACACTCTCCAATCTTCGTTAGAGTCTAGAATGCTTTGATAAAAACTGCCTCCATAAATCGAAGATTACAACTGTTATTGTTTGACAGACGTTAGTTCTTCGAAAGTAAAAGGAGGAAAGAGTGTATATGGTGAGCAAGTTTGTCTGTGTTCGAAAACGCTGAAGTATTTGTGTGTGTTGATTTCCTTACTTTTGTGCACTGTTAGATACCGGGCTTTCTAAGTAGAACTGTAGACATTCAACACATATATTTATAAACAATCATGGGATCAAATAGAATTCATGAAAGCAATCAAAGTTTGTTGTCGTATATGTTTTTGAGTTATTCAATGCTTGCCTTTGTGGAAGTGATTGGGCCAATGTTCTCACATGTTTTGAAAACTTCATCATTAAATACATCTGAAACAAAGGGAGTTTGAAAGTAAAAAAACTGCTCTGCATGTTGCGTTTTAATAGCAGGCATTTAGTATGCAGACTTGCTGATATAAAACATGCTTGTGTCTTGAGGATTTGTTCAAACTTTTGAAAAACATTTTTCATGAGCTCTCATTGTCATTGCACTTTCCCAACCTTCGCTGTTTTTCATTTATATAATGCTCCCCCTTCCTTGCTGCCTTGATAATACAGAAATGCAATTTATAAGTATAAGCTTATAGAGATGGATGACGTTGTTTTGCTCGATACATCCTTTTGCTCAACAGCACAAGAGACTACATTTACTTTGCACTGAAAATGCATGAGTTAAGGTTTGTGGCCCCTGGCTCTTGCATCTCTGTTAAGATTCAAACTGAAGATACAATACTAGAATATAAGAACTTGCTGCCTCTAAGAGATTTAGTTTGCACTTACAATGAGCGAACATCTGTGCTATACCGACAATAATAATAGCAATGAGCATATATTTTTTTCAAAATGGAATTCATTAGGTTCAAGTCATGTAAAAGTCAGAATCACAACAAATCATCAAACATTTTCGACATGTATGGTATAAAAGACGTCTGTCTCCGTGATGTAGAACAAAGAGGCAGCCTAATACGACCACTTGGAAGCACATCGGGAATGATATGATGAAGAGGATTGCCCACCTGTGTTTTTGCTTTTCGAAATAATCATACCCTGTCTCTCCTGGACCTCAGAAAAGTCAGGTAAGCAAGTCAATCCACAAAATCTCCCACAAATTATGCGGTGGTATCATTCTCAACCAACACCTCATCTTTTCGGAGTAAGCTGCCTACATACAAAGGGAAACCATAGCTAATGGCCATTGAACCATGTACCTGTATCAGATCTTCTTTCGGTAAGAAATTTTTTAATACTCTCAACATATATAAAAGTTTATTGGATTTTGCGAGTCTTTCATTGATATGAGTGGACCAATTAATCGCTTTGTTAAAGTGCATGTCAAGAATCTGCATTCTGTCTTTTGGAAGAAGAAACTAATTGAAAAAATTCTACGGAAAGGTTCTTTTACTTTACTTATAAGCAAATGTGATGTCTTGGAGACATTGAGTTTCAACCCGCTGTCGCTCGTCCATCTTGAGATATTTTCAATTTCTAATCGACACATCCTTATACTCTCAATATCATGTGCGTACCTAAAGCAAAGTAAAATATCATCTGTAAATTTGTATATTGAGGAACAGTGGAGTAGATGGGCGCAAGAGGAGCAACGAATACACAAAATAACGAAGGAGATAAAGAAGCTCCTTGCGGAATTCCTGAGGTTGTCATAACTGAATTGCTATTCATGAGATCGTAGCTCGGTTACTCTATCTTTTAAATAACTGCTGCACCAGGTAATAAATCCCTTGGGTAAATTAGCATCCATTAAACGCCGAATAAGAAGTCCGTGAGGAATTTCACAGAAGAGAGGGCCAGGCATTGTAACTTTTCGAGAGAGGGAAGCCCAAAACGATCGATGTCGTCGATTTCTCTTTATTGGCGAGGCCTTTCAGCCGCTACAGGCAGCCATCTTCAGGCGAATGTTTACAAGCCATGCACGGAATGAATAATACTCAAGGTCTGACAAACTAAACGTGACAAGCAAAATCTATGCGTACACAAATAACATTCTCTCGTCAAAAGAACGATTAAGACATAATACTAATGAAGAAAAGTAAGTAGTAAAGAAAAAAGTCAAAAAAAGGATGAAAGTCAAAAAAAGTTCCAGTGGTCACTAATACTGTGCTTCACGCTGTTGAAAGACTGAACTTTTCGTGTCCAGAGTGCCGCCTTCACAATACGTTTTCGCCACTGCGACTCCTTCTCCAACACTTCCATGGACCCCATGTCAATAAAATGGTCGCTCTCAAAAGAATGTCGAGCAACCTCCGAACGGTCAACGTCCACGGAGCGGATGGCCCGCATGTGTTCCTTTCTTCGCTCATCCACTGTCCTTCCCGTCTCGCCAACGTAACTCCATGAGCAATTCTCCTCTGAACATGAAAGCTTGTATACCACCCCGAACTGCTTCGCAGGACTGGGTCTCTTTCTCACCAGTAAGCTTCCTAACGTCGTTGAAGGTCTCATCCCCACATTGACCGCAACTTCTTTGAGGATGTCTCGGACTTTCTCAGATAAACATGGCACATATGGAACTGATCCCTGAAACGTAATGTCGTCTCGGGAAACCGGTGCCGTCGACGTTGATTCTCCAGCTCGCCACCATCGCTGCACCTCAGACTCACTGAAACCATTGGCCCGCAAACAACCAAGTACAGCCTGCTTTTCTGTTTGAACTTCATCGGATGAGCAAATTCTTGTAGCTCTGCTGGACTCCGTGAGGAATCTTATCGAATGCCTTTGAAGCATCGAAACTGATACGAGAAATTACATTAAACTGACGATCTTCGAAATTCCGACAAATCTCATCAAATAAGTGAATAGCTCGACAGCACAAGAGTGTTTGTGACCCTTGCCTCTTACATCTCTGCTAAGATTCAAACTGAAGATACAATACTATAATATCAAGACATGCTGCTTCTAAGAGATTTAGTTTTCACTTACAATGAGCGAACATCTCTGCTAGCATTCAAGATAGCAGGACTGAAACATCAACAAGTGCTGTCGAGCAGACCGACTAGATTCACAATGGAACATGACGTGATGAAACCACTTGCTTCTTTAAGTTTTATATGATGTACCCTTCTGTAAGTGTATAAGCCTTCATTGCTTGGTTTAACCTCATCCATAGAAAAATATAAAAATATGCAGGTTAAGAAAATTCAATTTACTATCTTTCTGATGCAATTTGACATTTGTTGCCTATACAAGTATACACATTAATAACATTTGATTTTGTTACATTAAATTTGCCTGCTAAGTATTCTTTAGAAAAAACTGTACAGAACTGTACATGAATAATGAATTACTAAATAAGTAAATAATAGTACAATTGGAATAACTGTTATAATGCAAAAGTCTGTGAATAATGGATAATCATTAAGAACGATTCGTTAGCATTTTGTCTAAATAATAAAAACAGAGCAACACATCTGGAACCATATTGGAAGGTCCAAGTAG
Organism: Prostheceraeus crozeri; assembly: GCA_907163375.1. NCBI lineage: Eukaryota > Metazoa > Platyhelminthes > Polycladida > Euryleptidae > Prostheceraeus > Prostheceraeus crozeri. The sequence continues at coordinate 756,587 of CAJQUW010005941.1, read as the reverse complement.
TTCGAACCATCTGTGGATAATCGATTTCACGTAGTGCAATCGATGAATCGTTATAAAAAGGTGCATATTTAAAAAAAACACGGTCAACTATTTATTTACCACAGAGCAATCTCAAAGTTGAAAATGAATTCTGTCTGCGTAATTTTCACTACAACGCCACAAAATCAGAAAATATCACAGAACAAATTGACATTATAGCAACCATCGTAGAAGACATACACACTTTCATTTTGTTTTCCTAAACTCAGGTGTGGGTACAAGCGGAAGCTTGAAATTTTGAGTAGTAATTTTATCTTATCTTACAAGCAGCAACGAAAATAGAAGTATCATGGCAATATTAGTCTCAAAATCTCACCAACCTACATTTCCACATTAAATCCCAATTGCATAAAAGTAAAACAGTGAACAAAAACCGAAAGATATTTCGAACATTTGCCCTGATGCGAGGATTACTTTGTAGAGATCGATAACAAAAGCAGAGAGGGCGTTGAAATAGCACCCAATTCGTGCGCACTAACATGCTAAATCCGATGCAAATTGAGACGATGAAATCAAGCAAGCCAGGTGGTAAAAAGTGAAGAAGAAAATTTGAAGAAATAAGAACATTTTATTTAATTACAAATTAAGTGAAGTTTCCCAATCGAATCAGGAGCATAATTCATCTTTTTAAAGTTGATGGTTTGATCACCAGCACTAGACAGGCAGGATGAAATCGTTTGACTCACAGTCAAAAGCATCGCGTGTCATAGACCTAAATCGGAGACATAAGAATCCAAAACTTCATCCTCGAAATGAATAGCAAAATATGATTCGCTATACATACATTTCGCCATACATTAATATGTAACTCAGATTGGTAGATTTGATTATTCAAGTTTGGGGTTGAAGCGCAACTAGCCGTCACCTGTTAGTGCGTGATTGCCCACAAAACCTATGTTTCCACTTAAGTCTAAAATGAATGTGGAAGAAGACAAATGAAGAAAGATGAATAAATGTATGTGATGTCCATGGTGTCACAGTTTGAAACCTGTGATAGCAAATACATTGCATGTTCAAATGAAGAAGTTTCGAAGTGTTGTCTTAGGTATACAAGAAATTTTCAAAACTAAATTATTGTCTCCCGAGGTGTTTATGCCACAATAAACGGGTCCTCCCGCCCGTTGCCATTACTTATGTCTTAGATATAGTTTGCAGCATTAATTCAATTCTATTCTATGTTATAGAACATATTAGCCACATTTATGTTTTCATTTTCCTTGTAGACGGCATAATCCACTCTTCCATTGTATATTTCCCATTTTATCCATCGGTTTTACGTCTCTCTGTAATACCTACTTTCTTTTACTTTCCGTAGCTATTGATGATCATTGTCCTTTTCTATTTCCACTTCTATTACATGAAGCGCTTGTGTTGGACATGTAGAATAAATGCTACAAAAATGCTTAGTGCAAGTAGGCTTAATATTTCCATTATTTCAAGTTGATGGGCCAAGACTGATACATTTTATTTCGTTGTCACGAGAATGCTGCATATTGAGGTCTTTTAACACTATAACGGCTGAACCAGTCAACTGCCAATTTCAAGCTTAAAGCTGCTAGAATTTCTGCTTTTGTGAAAATATAGCATGCACTTCATCACAGATCCAGCGACATCATCTGCGACATCCAGAGAACAAGGTACGAAAGATAATTGTGAAAGTCATGATGTGAAAGATGATGCGGAAGCATGTAATGCACTGCTCAAGAAAACATCGCGAGATGGAAAGATTGCTTCTGGGAGTTGCTAAATATGGTCTAGCCGCAGCAGTCTGAGGAAGCCTTTAAACCTATCGAAGGAATGAGGAGGAGGTTCCAAGTGCCATCTCTTACATGGCGATGGCAAGAGCTGTGGGTCCGGTGGAATCCTTGTAGAAGCCTACCGAGCTTGAGTGCGTTTGTTGACGGACGCAATGAATGATATCTTGGACCTGGCGAGAAGCTCGATGAGCGACATTTGGCGAAAAAGCATGAACAAGGGCACATCTTGATAGGCATGGCTTGCTCAAACAGTCGAGGCTTCAGGTTGCGCCCCATGCACTCACAGTTTGGGAAGGGATAATTGAAAAGCGGCTGAGAGAGTTGGTTGATATACCTGATATTCAATTCGTATTCAGACCGGACTTGGGGACCAACAATTGCTATATTTGTCTTGCGCACCACAATGGAGAAGTGCCCTGAAGGCAACACTTCCTCTCCACATGGTTTTCATAGATCTACAAAAGGCATGTGATTCAATTTCACATGAGATCAAGGGATTGTAGGAGAAATCGTAAAAATCCTTGAGATATACTTGAAAGCGATCCAAGCAAGACGGGTGCATACGGGAGCAACAATGAAAGGGAGATCCAAGCTTGGTCTTAGTGATGCGTCCGAAGTGAGTGTGAGACAACAAGGAGCAGCTTTAAGTCCGTTCCTCTTTGTCCTGGTAATCGGCGTGATCTCGGAAACGATCTCAAGTTCAACTGAGCTGCTATACGCAGATGACATTGCACTTGTGGTGGATCGATCGAAGTTATTTCTGAAGGTTGAACATGGAATCACAGCATCGAGCGACATGGACTCAAAGTAAATGTTCACAAGATGGAGTACATGGCAACTCAGGATTATGACAAGGAGTTTTTGTAACAAAACCAATTGTTCGTCGATAAAAACAAGTGATTGATCAATAATAGTTGAATAAGTTTTTCGATTGATTATAATCATTTGATTGTGACTGCTATGAATAGTAATCACGGATACAAACAGTTGCGTCACGAAATAGACAAATCACTCCATACGAACTACCGCAACATGTCGGAAGGTCCGGAGCACTTTGTAATTTTTCACCATCCTATAATTTTCGCTCTGATTACAGGTGAGTGTCAATGATAGTAAGTAGTGTTGTGTCTTTGATGTCAATCTTGTATATGAACGTACTTACTGTTAAATATTTGATAAATTGATTAGGTGCTCTCCGGACCTTCAGACATGACTCGTCTATTAACTCATAAAATGATAGTTCTGATTGAGTGTGACTGATCAACTAAATTGATAAATAAAAACCACTATATGTCAGATCGATGACTTGACTTATATATCATGTTTGAAGATAGGTTTCCCTGTCTTGTGAAATGTCATAGTGTTTGCATTATCTATTATTCATAATAAATGCAATTGCCGTACTAAGTTTGACTCTGCTTGCATAGTGACATCCAAGTCAATGATGCTTTCATGAATCAGATTAAAGAATTTGTGTTATTCAGTTAAATTTCGGAATATGCCGTAAATGTCTCCTCTCCGCTAAACATCGAACGACCGTTTCATCATAAACCATTTTATGTTTACCATTTTATGATTACTCATTTTATCATCTTGATTAACTTTGTAATGTTTTGCCTCAATGGCTAATAAACGTCTGATTTCTGATTTTACTACCATCAGGACAGGTGAAGAAGTCAATCATTTCAAGTACCTGGGATCTGTGATATCTCTCTTCGAAGGTCAACTTAGATTAATTTTAATACAACTGCAAGTTCACTGTGTTGATATTTTTGAGGTCATCAAATTGATCAAAGTATTATACGTTGGAAGCTTTACTAATGGATGATATCATCTTGGAAACTAAAAGGTTGTAATATTTGATTTCATTGAATTTATTATAGAGAAGGAAATTACAAGAGGCCATACATGAAGTTGCAACTCTGAATAGTGGCCGGAAAAAGATTGTACAACAATTTTGCAAACTTTACAAAATGGCGAGAGGATTACTTCAGTTACCTACATGAACTAGCAGACTTATAATTTTCCAAATTCTTTGCTGTATAAGTTACCACAAATCGTTTGCATTGCAGCACCATAACTAGTGAATATCTCTTCAGAGTCTTAGAATAAATTATCCATTAACTTTCTGAACATTCTAAGAGTTAGCTTTCCTGTCTTCAGATATGTGCCTGCATACTTCGATTTTATTTTAATGTTTCACTTTTAATGATTATCACCTACAAATGGATCATGTTCATCTTGCGAAAAGTTTATAAAAGAAGGAGCATTACAATTCGTACACCAATTGACAAATATTTATCTCTTAAATGGGCAAATTTGTTCTCTCCTGTTTTTTTTATTAATTCACATCATTTGACCGTGAGGCATGTCCACACCAATTCAATACCCGGTATTTGCTTCTTCACTGTGGCCAGAAGACTGTCATGTGGGCCGGCGATAATTCTTCTTGACTTCCTTGAAAACGTGATTTCTTTATGAGACATCAAAGAGATGGGAAAAAATTCAAAGTATATCTCTTTTTTGTGGTCTAGATTGGTGGACCCTAACCGACACTTAGTTAAACATGCACCATAAAGAACTTCACGATTACCTGTACATGTTCTTTTACTTTAGTCCTCATGTCATACTGAATGACATGCAGGCCATGTAGTGCACACACATGTACAATAGACTTGAATAAACCTACAAGAATTTTATGAATAAACTGAATGCTCGAAACATTTCTGACTAATTAGTATTCGTCTATCCAATGTGCACCATTTGGCAAAGTGTCAATAACTCAGAAAAACAGAACGGCATTTTAATCCATGCTATTGTTGAAAAAAAGTTTGCCAACAAGTAAAAATGCATGTACATAAGCTCCCTTGATTGGTGATAGAAAAATATGTAAATAACAAGACAGGATGATTTCTGCATTTAGTGACACTGCATTATATGCAAGAAATAATGCTTGCTTTGTTATTGTGTATTCTGCGTAATATATTCCCATTGCGTTTACAGAATCAGGTGGTCAAAATGAAAATAATCTCTACATCAAAGACTCTCCACCACTACCTCTACCTTTGCTGAATCGCATTGCTGCTCCTAAAACGGTTGATAAACGAGCCATATGTGCCTTCCTCTCAAAATAATTTGTTGAAACAGATACAGAACTTGCATTATCTGATTCAATAGTTGGTGGTGGTAAAGGTCTGGCTGGTTTTCGGGCATAAACTGAATCACTGAAAACACGGAATAATTGACTAACACCAGTATGACCGCTGCCAGACCCAACCGGCAAAATAGGTTCAGCAATAGAAATTGTAGATCCAGCTTGATCCTTAAGAAGTTGCACAAGAATCCTTCGAGCATCATTATCACTGAGAAATTTGACATTATTCGGTGATTTAAATGAATACTTAATTGACGGGCGCCTTGATTCAGTAGTCTTGAGATTATTAACTGGCATCGATCTCAGGTCGAATTTCGGTGGAGCTGTAGTGCGCTCATGATACACTTGTGTCATTGTTGAGCATGTACTGACGTCAGTCGATTTCGACAATATTCGAACAGTCCCTTTATTGTCTCGCTTGCATTTTTTGTCCAGAGTCCATTGTAGTGGAGTCCATCTGCGTTTAGAGTCTCGTCCATTACTTTGTGCTCGACCTTTATTCAACAACAACAAGGCAGAATGCCATCTCCCATACCTGCACGCCAGCATGAGGGGAGTTAAACCTTCAGAATTTCTTCGATCAGTCGAAATTGACGATTGCAAATGAACATCCAATAAAGCGCTCACGATCTCGACAGATCCCCCACGAGCTGCATGATGCAGAGGCAATTCAGAATCCAGGTCATCCCTCAGAGCCGGTCTACTATCTCGTTTCAGCAACAGCTTAGTCAATTCTATGCGTTGATAAATGCATGCAAGATGTACCGCACTTCGACCATCGTGGTCTCTCCATCCCAGATATACGTCCTCGTCTGTTGTTATTGCACTTGCTATTCGAACACCGATGGCTTCATCATTCAATAATGCACAAAGCATCAACGGTGTCCGTCCATGAAGATCCCGCTGATCGACAGCATCCGGAGTTTTTGAGATCAATAACCGAGTTTGATGGAGACGACCACGTAAAACTGCTTGGTGAAGAGCAGTGAAAGCAGGTCTTGGACATGTGGTGCCGGGCGATTCGGGAATAGAGTCTTCGATGATCCGAGGTGTTAGCCAAACCGGGTACATTGATGAGTGAGAGACGGGAAGTAATTCACGCTGCAATGATCACGAAATTCAAGAAGGTAGTGACACTCACTTCTCGATTCCCCATTGGCGTCCAGTCTATACCACTTCTCCCTTCGTCCATAATAAGTCAATCGTGAAGACAACAACAGCCATTGCTTGTTATCGCAAGAGAAATTCTCAGCGGATGCTGCTGTTTCATTTTGAAAGTCTCCTTTTGTTCAAATTTCGTTCATTAAGTGCTCACACAATTGATAATGATGATTGAAAATTAACATTTAGAGTTCATCATAACTTGCATTGTTTTTGTTTCCAATGTAAATAATCCCTATGTATAGTTGGAGCATGATTTAATTGTATTTCTTCTAGAGATCTACCGTTATATCTCAAGTGCCATTCAGTGGTTTGAATTGTTTTACATGAATGAAATCATACTTTTGGATTCGATGAGTCTTACAAATCCCAATAGTGACGGCATAAAATTCACAGAAGCAAAATACAATAGTCAGTGCACTGCTACATTTTTCAATTAATGTGGGAAAAACTTTAAAATAGTCCTGTGTATTGCAAACTTTGAGACAGGAAGTTTATAAAAACACTGCTTAATTATATCAAGTAAATTCAAGCATGAAAAATTCATCGTTGTATGACACAAAACGATTTTAATGCGACTAATTTCGACAGCCTATTCCACTCCCAGATTAGCTTAGATATAGTGGCAGCAGGAACGAAAAGAACTATGATTCAATTCGATGAAATGCTTACCACAAGCTTAACAATAGCAGTATTTATATGTACAGTAGTTATTACAGTCTGTAAGCTAGCTAAAGGATTATCAAAATTATGCAGCACAGTTGATATTTCCCTTGTTTCGAATACCGGTACTTGATAAAGTTTGCACGCCTTTCTTAACGCCAGGGCTTCTGAGCCGGAGCCGGAGCTGCAGCCGCCCGGAGCCGACATAAAATACCACGGGCCCGGTTCCGAATTGAAGTTGAATTCGGTCACCTAGCGGCAAAAAGTGATATTTGACAGTAGCTGAAACGGCTACAAGTGTGTCATCGTGGTAACCGTTAAAACTTGCTAGCCTTCATCTCCTTTCAATACATAACCCATTGCAAAACATATACTTGGATTTTAAAAGGAGATCGCGTACTTCCTTCAGATTGTGTTTTTATAGGCGGAAAAATAGCTGTCGGGCGAAAAGCTCTTGGCGAGCAACATGCACATGCAATCTAGCCTGAAATTTAATGTGCTTATTATTAAAGCACATTAATTATTGGTTCTTACTATAATTCTTCCCTTAAAAAGGGATGGTTATTTTGTAAGTGCCTCATTTTCATTAAAATACTTTGAAGAAGTATTCGAATAGTTCTGAAGAAGTGCTTTTGCTATAAAAAGAATTGTGGTTCAATTTGGAAGTATTTGGAACACAGAATTAGATTCATCTGCGCGCGCCTCTTCGGTTTCCTAGAACGGAATTATTGTATCATTTGGAAGCTGTTCACGACAAATTCCTTTTTTCTTTTATAAGTAAAATGATTTAAGGCTCCCATACGACAATTTTGATTTGATATGCTTATAAGTTCGTTTATTAACTTCGTAAACACAGGAATCATAGGGAAATAACAATGAAGTTTATATATACATGTATCCATATAAACAGGTAGTGTTCAATGTCTTTGGGAAATAATTTTGAAAAAATCCTTTTAAAAATTCATCACACATGTTTGCATCTTCTTCGGAGCACAATGTCCTCAAAAACACCAAAAATCTCTTGGTATTAACACTTTCACTCACTATATATTATCCAAATTATACTTTAGCATTGGCAATTCGCTTTTTGATCTCTTATTTATTAATACTTTCCATTCGTCCTTAAAGCTTCTGAGTTGACATTGCAATCATGGTTGCAGTATATTTTTCAGACTTTTGACTTTCAGATTCACCAATGGAAGTCTTACAAATTATCTAATTACCCCCACAAGGACATGTACGCATGCCCAACGATAGAAGATATGCATATTGAGCTGTGGTGTCTTCACCACTAAATTAATCGTTGTCTGCTTATAAATCACGTAAGCAATGAAGTTAGTCGGTGGTGTGTGTGGGAGTGTTTCAACAGGATCCGCCTCATAACATAGATGCTTGGACGGTCATGACTTTCCAACTCTGATGATCCCGAGCACGATGGAAGATTGCCGCAGCAGACTCAATTCATGAAAAGTTGTCCGCTGACGTCCTCTCGACCGTTTTCCTTCTATTCGACCTTGAAGCATTGCCCTTTCCAGTCCTTCGTTCCGAATGATGCTAAAAAAGCCTATAGCTGACGTTCACTTATGATGGCCAACAGCTCTCTCTTTACTCCACCTCTCTTCAACACTTGGTCACTCTGCCTCTGTATGAAATACGGAGCATTCTTCTCAGGAACCACAGTTCAGTTGCTTCAATGTTGTTCTCCAACTCGGGTGTTATCGTCCACACTTCACAACCATACGTTAACACTGAACGGATGTAGCAGCTCAATAATCGCATCTTGAGGTTAATTCATAGATTTATATTGCCGAAAATCGATTTCATATCTCCAAATTATACTTTAGCATTGGCAATTCGCTTTTTGATCTCTTATTTGTTCCTCATATCATATACACTCAGATACTTTGCTGATCACATATGGTCGTCGAAAAGTTCTTTGAAAATCCCATCTCTTCGCTGCCGTCTACAGTCTCTTTCAACAGCTCTTGCAATCAATGTGCAAAATAGAAGATTTTCCGGAAAATTTTCCCTTTTTTATAATTGAATGTTTTCAAAAGAAGGAATCCACCGACGTTGTGTTTAAAACACTATATGACCTAATTTAAGAATAATGTTTCAAAGTGTGAGCCTTTTCAGAGACTTGGACCAATGTAGCGTTCACATGCTCATGCTAAAACGATCCTTTTAAGTACGTGAAAGCAATTGCGATGTCCAAACTTACAGCAGCTTCACGATTGCTATGCCATCCGAGGATTTGCAAATTCACTTCAAAATAATTGAGAAAAAGCATGGCCAATTGGCCCTACAGGCACTGTCAACGCCACTTTTCCAAAATTTTCCCATAACATAATTTTCCATTGTGGGAAAATATACCGGGGAAATTTTCCAAAATTTCCCGGAAAAATTGAAATGGTTTATTCCGGAAAATTTTGGACACTGCTTGCAATTCCTATATGATACTGCCAACAAGACTGCCACGTCCTCATCATCACCCGCACGAAACTAGTAGGCTATCTATCGGCAGAAAAGCTTTCTTTTCAAGTTCTCCTCGTGCTTTGAACAATTACTTCCCTGCCGAGCTAAGATTGTCGCACTCCCTTATTCATTTCAGGCGTAAAGTCAAAGCCTTTTATCATGAAAGATCGTCGTGAAACTGCTTATTTACTATGCTTTCTTTTTATCATCTTTGTATGCATGTTTGTAAATGGTCTTGAAGTGACTTTCTCACATTACGCCATTTTAAGAAACTTCGTGATTACCCACTTACCGTATATTTGCCTTGTCGTCGGCATAGCAGATATTTGGATGTTAACGCCGACAACTGTTATTCCAGGCATACTGCTGATGTCACGAGGAATGATCTCGCTGTAAAGATTAAAGTAACCCAGTGATTTAACACATCCTGATCTTACTTGACTTACTATAAATCCCGTCTGAAGGTATATCAGGTTAGGTGCCGCATGACCATCCGATAGGATTTCCACTTCTGTCGATCTTTGGCCAGGTGTACCATCTGTTGTGTTGGGAGTAGATTGTTGGCTGAACGTAGCTGCTGCCACCAAGTGGTTCGAGGGCGACCTCGAGGACGAGTTCCGTGCACTGACATTTTCAGCCAACGACTCTCATGCATCCCTTCTACATGCCCAAAACATCTTCTTTGTTGATCTTCTACCCGTTTCACTATACTTCTCCAGTCATCTGCCATATTTCTCAGTCTTGTTGGTGATCCTCTCGTACCATCTGATGTTCATTATCTTTCTCAGGCAGTTCATCTCGAATGCACGAAGCCTGTCCTTCACTGCTTGTGTGAGGATCCAGCTCTCCGACCCTTGCATAAATGAGCGTTGGGATTGTGATAGTATTTAGGAGTATGATCTTCAATCGTCTAAAGATGTGTCGGTCTTTCTAGAATCTACTCAACTTCCCCAGTGCCATGTATCCCATGGCTATTCTTTCCTTGATGGTTTTCATGGAGTCTCTTTCTGGAGAACACCGAGGTAGCTACCTGAAATCTTCAACTTGATCGACTTCTATCTCGCCCAGTTTGATTTCTACTGATTGTTCTCTGTTCTGCTCACAACCATCGATTTTGTTTTTCGTGTGTTGATTCTCAATTTGAACTGTGAGCAAAATTCGGTAAACACTATCTGTCATCGACTGGAGTTGCTGTCGTGTTTCGGCTACCAGCACTATGTCGTCTGCGTACCTCAGATTGTTGATTATCTGTCCACCGATCTTTATCCTTTCGTCGCTATGGTTGGCTAGACTTTCCTTCACAACGAACTCGAGAAAAATGCTGAAGAGATGGAGGGATAGCGGGCAACCTTGTAGAACTCCTCGTCTAGCAGTTGGAAACTCATCTGTTGTGACCGTGCCTTTGCGAACTGTTGCGCTCGTTGCGCTGGTCAGTTGCCGAATGAATTCCATTATGTTGTTGTCAAAGCCATACCACTTCAGGACTGCTACTATGGTTGGTCCCACACTGAGTCGAAAGCTTTCTCAAAATCTATGAAGACACAGTATAGATCTTTGCCTTTCTCCCACATTTTCTCTGTCAGTTGTGAAAAGGACAAAAATTTGGTCTGTGGTTCCTCCCCCAGAACGGAAACCGGCTTGCTCATCGTTTAGTATAGTCTCTTCCTTTGATTCAATTCTCTGCAATATCTTGACCCAATATCTAACAGAATCTATTAATGATGAAATCAAGAGTTTTAGAACAATTTTATTAATGTGTCTATGCCTCGGCTGTGGTAGAAAACGCAAAATAGTATCACAAAAATTCAAAATTTTCCATTTTTCAAGATTTTTTTATTCAAAATAATGATCAAAATTAGCAGTTTTAGACCCACTCTATTGGTATATATATAACTGCCTCGGCTGTGGAAGCGGTCAAAGTATAGGGCCTATCACAAAAAATCATAACTTTCAAAATTCTCCAAAATTTTCCGATTTTTTCCAATATTTTTCAACATTCTCCAAAATTTTCCATGGAAAATTTTGATTCAAAATTTTCCGGAAAATTTTCATCACTACAGTCATTGGCACAGCAAAATAACAGAATCAAAGACAATGACTTGATTTAACTTTGAAAGATGTGAATGGTTCCACGATTCATGAAATAAAACATGAATTTAGTGAATCAAAAAATCATGCCGGTAAAAATTGAATTAAAAAGTAGAAATTTCAGCCAAGAAAGCAAAATAAGATCTCGACTTTTTCATGAAGACCTTCATTATAATACTGTTCATGAAATTCCCTTGAAAATTAGCTTCATTTCAGCTTAGATAGGATGATTGTTAGCAAATATTCATTCCTTTGATATCCAACTTGCTTTATACTACTTACAACGGGGAGTCATCTCGGTAGTATTTAAATTGGCAAAATTTTGACTTTTTTGATATTGCTGAAATAATTTTTTTGGAGCGCTTTAACGTAATCTCCGCAAAAACTGTTACATAAAATTTTCACTGTATACAAATACTTGTTTGAGTGGACACTCTACCTACTGTATATTTACTCTATGGCTCCACCTACTATATACGTATTCTATGGTCGGGACTAACAGCTTTTCCCATAGAGAAAGTACATTTAGGTAGAGTGGTAACTCCGCATTTATTAAATCCCCAATGTGTATACACTTTCGATTTTATTAAATGAACTCGAGGTGAATTCAGTAGGAAATGTTTCCAAATGTGAGATATGCACATCTATGCAGTTTTGAAGAAATTACAACGGAATTGACTGATCATGATAGTATAATGCAGAAGGAAGTGACATTATTTTACAGATCGTCCGTGTGATGACAGCCTTGGAGAGGTATTGTTTGTTAAATTACCCTGTGGTAAAGGCGACGTCGGGCCAACGTCGGGCCATCGTCGGTCAGCCAATCTTGGTCGGCTGTTGGTTGCCTACTGGTCGGCCAAAAATATTGTGTTGGCTCATGGTTGGCAATGGTCGGTTTACTGTCGGCCAAAATTTCATGTGGGTGGATTTTAGTCGAATTTTAGTTGGCCGAGGTCGGCCGAAGATGCTGTGTTGGCATATGGTCGGCCAATTATCCATGGTTGGATTGTGTTCGTATATCAATTTTGGTCGGCTGTTGGTTGGCCAAAAATATTGTGTTGGTTCATGGTTGGCAATGGTCGGTTTACTGTCGGCCAAAATTTTATGTGGGTGGATTTTAGTCGAACCTTAGTTGGCCAAGGTCGGCCGAAAATGCTGTGTTGGCATATAGTCGGTCAATGTCGGCATATGGTCGGCCAATTATCTATGGTTGGATTGTGTTCGTATTTCAATTGACCATGGTCGGACTAGAGTATTGTTGGCTTCCCAATGGCAAGATCTTAAGAGGGATATCGGACATTATCTGGGAATTCTTCCAGCATCAGAATTTTCTGCAGTTCTGAATCCTCGAATGCAGTTGTACCTGTTCTAGGTTTCATAGCGAATCATGCATTGTAATGAAAAATACAACTGCTGTTTTATATGGGCTGAAGCTGGTTATCAAATGTAAAACCCATATTATGCTCATTGCGTATTTCCGATCTAAAAACATGTTATTGATGATCTCTATTCTTCTTTAAATCATCGGTAGTGTGGCTACATTGAGAAATAGACTCACTTTGAAATAATCAATCGACTACTATATATATGGACCTACGCGGTTCTACTTCAGTAAGCCTATGTTGTTGATTTTGATTGATACAGTTGTATTCGCTTAATTACTTCAGATAATTTCAGAACTTTAGATAATGAATCAGAAAGCAGCTGAATCAAACAGATGCGTTAACCCTTTCACAGCGGCTAATGTATTGAAAAATTATTCCTTCACATGCGGATGGCTCGCTGTGCGAGTCATAAGAAGTTTTCCTCTCAAAGGGCATGGCCTGCTCTACGAGCCATAAAATTCAGCGGGAAAACACGTGTTGAAGTAATAAGGTAATAAAGGACAAAATGTTGATAACTTTGGAGAACATTTTTTTACTTGGGGCGTATAGGTATCTCTTATCGCAAAACATGTCATTGTCATCCAAACGTTGACGCGGAAACCCTGTTATCTCAAACAGTGCATTTTGCTAATATTTGGCTAATAATCCTGATTTCTTCAGAACTGATTTTTTTCCAACTGAGATTGTGATTCCTGACTATTATGTACCGCAAACGATATTCACTGGATCGTACTGTAGAATTGATCTGCCTAAACAGTGACGACGAAATGGATAATGTTAGTGAAAGCGACTCTGATGATTCAGATCAGTCTTCTGATCTTGATGACTCCGTCCTACCGCAGTTGCCTATGTTGACGCCAGTGGCGTAGCAGACCACCTCAGATGAGGTAATCTGAGTCCAATGAAAGAACCGGGAAAAGAACGTAGGCCTACATGTAAATTCCAAGTCAATTTTTAGTCCTTTAGGCGCATTGCTCAAAATATATTTTTTATTATTATAATTTAAAGAGCAAAATCAATTTTCATAACAACTCCATTTCCACTTATAGTCATTACCAAAAACAATACAGGTAAATCATAACACTATAACCTGATGTATTTACTTACGATATAACAACTTTACTTGACGATCTTTCATTGAAGCAAACTTGTCGACAATTGTGTCAACGAACGAACACTCTCCTGATAAGTGTTTGAGAAGAGAAGTTTCGATGCTTAAAAATACCAGTTGTTTCATGCGTTCTTGAGTCATGGTGGAACGCAGGTAGGTCTTGATTCGCCGAAGCACACTGAAGGTTCTTTCACATGTCACCGATGTTAGAGCAATTGTTTGTGAAGCCATTAATGCTTTAGAGACAAGAGGTAGAGCGTCACACAAATCCAAGGAATGCATTTGTTTAAGAAGGGTAGAAGGATCATTTGCTTCTCCAAGTGCCACTCGCAAATCTGAATCAGTGAATAGAATGTGTAATTCGTTGCGCAACTTCTCTTCTTCTTCTTGAACTAAATCTGGGTGATGTTTCTTCAGTTCATTCACAAGTCGTACAACTTCAAATGCATCAGCTTTCAGTACATCAAATCTCGATGGCTGAAATGGTTTTATCCACTGAAGACTTTCGATGTTTTCAAATCGTTGGTCTAGCTGAAAAATTAGTGTATCGATGATTTCGTACATTAATCGCTTAAGTTTATCCTTCTCAAATTGGGATGACGAAGATGATGGCTTAGGCCTACTTGGAGTGTAACCGCTGTCAAGGAGATGTTGCTCGTTGATTTGTGGGACTCTCTTTTCATGATTAAAAAAGTAAGGCTCATATTGCTTCGCTTCCTCGACGAACGTTTGAAAGGAAACTTCAGAGCGTAGTTCACACAAGTTTGCACGATAGTCTGCTACCTTCGAAGATATTTCAGCTGGATCAATCATCACACCTTGAAGTTTCTTTGTCATCATGTCGGATAATGCGAAAACTTTACGAAAAAAGAATAAGAGAAACACATTCTCACAATTTCCCAATTGATATCGCAATCCTTTCGCTTCAGCGCGGGTGTAGCAATCAATTGAGCAAGCAGAGGACTCCGAAGAAATATTTTCTAAAACATTGAAAATTTCACAATACTTAGAAGAAATAGCACAGACAGATTTTCCTCTCGTCAACCAACGCGTAGTTGACGCAAGAGGCAATGGACTGGATAACATAGAAGCACGTTTTGGTGAAGCGCGAAAAAATGTTGTCAAATTTTGCAAAAATCCGAAAAATATTGATACCAACGGAATATTCTTACTGACACTTTGTGCTACTAATGCCCATTTGTGTGCATAACAATGAACGAAGTTTGCTGAGGGCCGAATCTCCTTGATACCCATCATGTTACTTGCACCGTCGTATGACTGGCCGATCACTGAAGTATTTTTGGTTACACCAACGGACTCAAGACTTTCACATATTACACAGGCAAGATTGTTAGCTGATCTGTCTGCTGACACATTGACAAGGTAAATCAGATGTTCGAAGACCGATCCATTGTGAACAAGTCGGACACTGACAGCCATTTGACTTGTATTTGAAATGTCCGTTGTATCGTCAGCAATTATAGATATAAAAGGAGCACTTTTGATTCGATTCTCGATTTCACCGCGAACCTGATCATACAAACACTTAATCAAATCGTTTTGAATATCAGGTGATAATCCTGAAAATGGGAGACTGTGATCAGGAGAGACACAATTTTTAATCAGCGGATCAGAACTAAATTCACTGAGGAGCTTAATCAATTCAATGAAATTTCCACGATTTGGACTGTCAGTGCTCTCTGAATGACCTCTAAAAGAAAGGCCTTGGCAAACAAGGAAAAGAGCGGCTTTAATATGATGTCGCATCATTTCTCTGTTCTTCCTCACTTCCTCGTTGTGCATATTTCTCAAAGTTTTGAACTCCTCATTTAACATTTCATCGATCCTTACTTTGCCAATAAGTTTAAGAGAGGTGATCGCAGCCAGATGCGTAGGAGATTTTATATGTCTCTTCACATGATTAGAGAAATTCGCCAAGTCGAGTAATCCTCTCGTCGATGAAAACACTGTCGTTTTTGGTTTAAAGATAAGGCACGGAAAGCAGAAAAGTGTCTTTCTAATGGGGCAACCAGTCAGCCATTCGTATTTTTGATATTGCACACTAAGATTGCACTTTCTCCTTCCTTCAAAGGTGAAAATCGGCTTATCTCTTCCTTTAGTTTTTAGTTCTATTTTCTTTGCGTAGGATAAAGGATAATTTTGTAAATTTATCAATTCCTCGACAGTTGCCATGAGTATTCTCCGTTATAAGTAGCGATGTAATTGAGTAATAGCGAAGACCGGAGAGGGTGGTTACACTCTGCTAGCAGATATTGATTCTAGAATATCAGACAGCAGACACATGGCAGGAGGGCGACGCAGAGAGGGGACGTATCATTACAATGTTTGCTGCATCCAGACCAATCAGAGGCGCGCTATTGATAACTCTACTGCTGTACAGGTGTGATTCTGTCGCGAGATAGAATACTCGTATCTCTCCGCCTGTGTTAAAGAAGTTTTGTGAATTGGAAAACGGAAACATCGAACAAGATTATATGACCTTCATGTTAATCAAAATCCTATCATCACATATTTGTAATTTCATTTTCGTTTGTAAATTCCGGTGTATTCTCAGATTATTAGAATACTATAGGCGCTACGCCCCTGGTTGACGCCCGATCCATCACCTGTCAATTTTACGTCATTCGCCAAAGCTGATTCTCCACCTATTCTCAAGGATTCTTTCGTGTCCTCCGCTTCCGGCTCCGCTCCCGTTTCTCGCCCGACTTCTGCTCAAATTAACAGTCCGTGGAAATTTGTCGAAGAGGCGAACGATAGTCACTCGGAGCTCCCAACCTTTCTCGGTGCCCCAGGTCTTCGAACAACATACGAAGAAACAATGCTGTCAAATACAAGTGATGTTGACATTTGCAGAAGTGCTCTCAGTTTTTTTATTACGGATGAGTTAATCGAAACACTTGTGCAATTTACAAATATTCGTGCTCCGATCTGTCTTCAAACAGAAACTCTAAAGCCCCATTCTCGCTTTAGAAATTGGACTAATTGCTCTTTCGCCGAAATGAAGAATTTTATCGGTATCGTGCTGCTGATGGGCGTCGTGAGGAAGCCTCAACTCACTGACTACTGGAGTACTGATGATTTAATTTGTACTCCCTTCCTTCATTCCGAATTTTCTCTTACACGAGATCGTTTTCTCTTGATTTTACATTTTATTCGATTCACAAATTATGAAAATCTGGGTGGCGAAGAGAATTGTCTTCGTAAGATTCAGCCATTTGTTAACATGATTCGTTCGATTTGTAAGGATGTGTATAGGCCATCTCAGAATGTAACTGTGGACGAGTCTTTACTTTTACATAAAGGTCGGCTGTATTTCAAACAATACATACCGGCGAAGAGAAGGCGCTTCGGAATCGAAAGTTATTTTTTATGCGAAAGTGACTCTGGTTTTATATTGAACTTTTCATTTCACACTGTAAAAGCAGATCATGATCAGTTTGCCTCCGCTTGTTGTAGTCTCAGTCATGTCTCAGTGCATCGGAGCGAATTGTTATTTATCTTTGTGATGAACTATTGGATTTAGGATACACTGTTTGATGTGATAATTGGTTCAACAGTGTCAGGTTGGCCAATTACTTATTATCAAGAAGAACGCTTGTAGTCGGCACTATTCGTCAGAACCGTGGTGTCCCGCCCATGCTTCAGGAGGCCGTGGTAAATGTAAGAGAGACAAAGTTTTGCGCTCGGACGGCTTGCTTCTATCTAAATTTTGTGATAGAAAGTCGTCTGGACAGAAAATTGTTTTTATGATTGACACAAAAAACAAAGTTGCTCTTTCCGATTGTCAGCGTGTTATAAAAGGTGGAAAGAGAATAATTTTTAGAAATAGTCCTACCATGTCTGAGTATAACAAATTTATTGGAGGAGTTGATCGTGCTGATCAAATTTTACATACTTATGACGCAACTCGAAAATCATACCGCTGGTTCCATAAAGTGTGTATACATCTTTATTCAGCGAATGTGCCTCAATGCCCGCATTGTTTATTCCATTTACGGGGGCCAGGAAAAATTTCAAAATTTTTCAATGTCATGTGTTCGCCTCTTTCTGTGTGAAATAGGGGTAGGGAGGCAACCTCTTATACCTCGAAATGCATCGTGTGCTTCAAACTCGCATTTTCCATCTAAGTTTCAACCAAGAGGAAATAACATTCATCCGACTAAAAGATGCCGTGTGTGTTACTCACTTGGTAGGATTAAAAAACTACCGTATTTTGTGATACCTATTCAGGAAAACCGGATCTTTGCATTACTCCATGTTTTGGCAATTACCACTCAAAATAAATTTCTTTTTTTTTCAAAATAAATTTTTACTTTCATGGGGTTTATTGGAATATTTAATCATGTGAATGACGACATGTTAACCATTCAGACGATACACAGAAGCTCAAGAATAACGCGTGCTCCATCGCGACTTGAATGTAGCCTATTTGTATAATATATTATATATAGCCTATTTGTATATGTAACCTATTTGATTAAATTTAGATTCTAAACGTACTTGTAAAATTTGTAATCAATGTGATATAACGTTCAATTCATTGTACGATTTTGGTGGTATCGGAAATACAATGAACATGTATTAAGAGTACTGAGACATAATGAAATTTCTTTATTCATACAAATATAATTTCTTTCTAATAACCAAATAATAAACTCCTGAAGCTCAATCCAGATAAATATTTATGTTCAGAGTGAATTAAACCCAATGACAAAAACGAAAAATTCAGAAAATTCTTGTACCTCTGTCCGCCTTGTTTTCTATGTATAGTTTTAAAATTAAGTACGTATGTTGACTACTTGTATATCACAGTTGATTACATGCAACAATTTAATAAATGAAACATTATAATTCAATTATAATCATACTTAACTTTCGTAGTTCAGATATATTCAGCCACATCAAAAATTATTAGTTAACTATAGCTGATCGCCCACTCGGAAAATTCAAGATGATATATAGATCTATTGAGAAATAACTTGGAGATGAAATAACCTTCATCCGACTAAAAGATGCCGTGTGTGTTACTCACTTGGTAGAATTAAAAAACTACCGTATTTTGTGATACCTGTCCAAGAAAACCGGGACTTTGCATTACTCCATGTTTTGGTAATAAGACAAGTAATTATATATAATTTAGCCTGCTGTACACGGACATGTGCAAAACTTCGCCCTTAATCAAATGATACTCCGCATACATTTTGTATTGATGTAGGCCCGCTATATGCATGCACAGTTGCACATATCCAAAACACTAAACATCAACAAATTGAAAAATTAAATGATAGCTTGCTTGTGAAGAATTCCATAATTATAATCCAAACATTGAACACATGCAAACGTAGATCACGACAACGCTACTTTATTTTACAAAACTCATCAAAATCATAGGAATTTTGTTTTGATGAAAGTTCAATAAACATATTTTTTCTATTGCTTCCGAATAACATTTCATATCAATTTCTTGTTTGTTTTCAAGTACTCCTAACGATCTGTGATTTCACACCAAAAGTTGTCAAAGTGTATCTGAATCAACTGAAAGTTGCCCTATTTCAACAACACTATTCAAATTCAATATTCAAATTCCTTCGTTGAATAGTGGATATGATAAAGCATCCTCAGCGGTTCTGCATTTGTCTCTGTATAACTGCGTATGATTCCATGATTACACGAATGATGGTAAAAACAGCTGCTGCCCAATTGCCCCGCATTCTCTATCCCGACAATGTTATTCAGCCCGCCAGGCTGAATAGTAGCCTCATGCTTGTAGCATTGAAGCTGATAGTATAAGCGTCGACACGATTCCGATAATTAAGGAGTCTAATTGCGATAACGCACCTAATATAAGTGTTATTGTTGCTAAATGTTAAGAGGAGACATCCAAGAAACAAGAAGTGGAATCAAAGCTAACGCTGATTGACATCGTTGCTTATTACAATATGTACTTTGGAATCAAACCGATTAGCCGTAAAACAGTTTACTACATCATAAAAATCGATGGAATCAATTCACAACTTTACACAGAAAATAAATAGGCATTCAGTGAATACTATACACGCCACTAGAATCTATTCTTATTATGAAAATGTCTATGCAATGAATTCTCTTACTGAACATTTTAATTTGAGCCTATCCTGCAGCCCTAGATGTATATTCTCACTTTACAGTATGGCGACATTTTTTTGAGCACTCTGTACATATTATTTCTATGCATACTGGTATAATATTTTTTCCGACATCCTTGCAGTTGACTTCTTCCTTGATTACATTCTAGAAGCGAAGGCGATAATGTTGTTGTCATCGACCACGTTTATCCTCCATTCATACATTCTAACGTTTTGATCACTCATTTGTTACTTTGATATTACAATCGACAAACAACTGTAAACAGGTAGTGATGCAAATGTAAAATTTTCCATTGGAAAATTTTGAAATTTGTTTTTGGTGATTGACGTTTTTTCCTTTGTTTTGGAGACTTATTATAGTCGTTTGAAAAGACTATGCAATATTCAAAGACTGCATGAAAACTTCTCTAGCTTCCCTGTATGTTAACTTTTGTAACCAACTGCACCTTTTCCATGTCTATTTCAGATCTTTCCAAATGAATTTCAGACATAAGATATGGATTTCAGATTTCTCTAGCTGAATTTCAGATATCTGTCAGATGCTCAACTTTGAAAAGATCTTAAATTCAACTGGAAATCTCCAATTCATCTGGATCATATCTGAAATTCATTTGGGCAGATCTGAAATCGATTTGGAACTATCTGAACCATCTGAACTGGAAATGGAGGATGTGTATCCTCAGCGAAAATGTGGGACAATAGGCCAGAAGTTAGAGGCCATCATAGCTATTCTTTTACTCATCACAGATATCTTTAGTGACCAAATATCTCACGAGTCTACAGTCTTTATGCAGTATCTTCCAACATGGTCGCTCATGATGCTGCGTGGACTGTGTGCTTATACTTCACTTGTTCATCAACATATGAAGAATTTGTATCACTGTGATCAACGGTGCATAATAAAGCTTAACTTTCAAGCTAATAATTAGCAAACCCCAAAATGAAGTATATTATTTTTGCTCCAGATCTTTCACATTGGATGAAATTATACCCCTATTGTAAAGCAAGATTTACGTTATCGCAAACGGTGTCTGTATGATAATCAAAAATGCTAACAAAATGACACAATTGGCCAGTTGGTGGCAAAGGAATGTTCAAAAATCCGCGAACGGAACTCGTATTGCTACGATCGCTTTAATCGAAAAATAATGATGAAATTAAGAGTTTTAGACCCAATTTATTGGTACGTAGCTGCCTCGGCAGTGGAAGCGCTCAAATTGTAATAGGCCTATAAAAAAAATCAAAATTTTCGAAATTTTTCCACAATTTTCCAAAATTTTCCAATTTTTTCCATAATTTTCCGGAAAATTTTCATCACTACAAACAGGTAAATTCATCAGAGGGAACCTGGTGTACGACGTGGCTTATCGGTGTCGGAGCCGCCGATGAGGCGATATGTGAGATAAGGAGATAAGAACGCCTCTGTCGTCAGCCCCTCAACACTGCCGCAGAGAACAGAATTTTAAGAAATATTATCGCCGCAACACAGAGAAAGTTTTCATGGCTCGCAGAGGAGGGGTTAATATCAGCTCACTCAGTCTGTGAGATCTGGCCAGGGCTGGTATTCATAGTCGTGTCTTAACAAAGTCATCGCCCCAGCTAAGTCAAATTCACGAATTTCGTATTCATAGACATGACTTAGCAAGGCCGTTGTTAAGTCGTTGTCTTTGATAAGTCAGCATTAAAATAATTCCTATTCCTAGAGTTGCTTAGCAAAGACAACGACTTTACTGGCCATGACGGTGACTTAGTCATCTATGATTAAGCTTCTTAATTCAATCTTTCAAATAGCAAATAGGCTACAGGAATATAAAAAAAAATCTACCTGTGCAAAAATTATGAGGTTCTCTACTTTATGCACAACTTAACATGAGTTCATGTCAACTAAAAGTGACTTCTCATTAGGAATTTTCGAGTAAAAACTGCGTGCTTTATCGTCCTTATAAAAATATAATTTCTTGCAAATGTCATGTATGCTATAGTTCCAGGTGCTTTCTTGTATTTATGGAGTTCTTCATGCTAGGAATTTTGACACAGAATCTCACTTTGTTTAATCACCCATTACTTGCAAAAGATGAATTTTAAATGAATACAATTAGCAAAAAATAATCAAGACAAAAGATTTTGCATCTACCTTTTTGCTTCTCATCTATTGTAATCGTAAGACAGCTACAGAGGCTATGTTCAGAAGGCGGAAGTCCATATTGCAATAATTTATTGATGGTTCGCTAAGCTCATCGCTGCCTCTTAGAGCGGACACGGCAGATCAAGTGACATCAGACTATCGGGAGTGAACACTACGCATTTGCATATCAGTCGAACAATGAAAACGGTGTCTGAATAAGGCATGTAACAATACAATAAGATCACGTACGAAGTCAATAGAGTCATATCACAGATGATGAGATAGCGAAGGAAATTAAATAAAGGGAAAGAAAAGGAAGAGTTAAATCAAAGTACAATCATACAAATACTCTTTTTGAACACACAATACTGGTTTGGTAAAGCGAATCTGTACAGCCTCTGCAACACGTAGCTCAAATGGTGAGCGGCACTGTCTCACTACTTTAAAAAAGTCTTTGTTGGGAGGTATGGGGCAGGTTGAGGCATGGCGTGTCACGGCAGAGGTTGGGAGGGCCCTTGACCGTGGTCGGCTCTGTTGTTGTAGGCACCACTTCGGTAAATGCTCATCTATCCTTGTGCCCAAAGAACGTTCCGTGCGTCCCAAGTAGCCTGCTCCGCAGGCGCAGTTGTAGGCATAGACCACACAAGAACGGTGAAACGTCGGAACTTTGTCTTTGGGGGCGTTGGGTGCTAGTGATTGAGTCCGGTACCACACTCTCAACCGCACGTGAGTAAAAGCGCGCTCTACCATCTTCACAATGCTGCTCGCTATCTGAGCTGAGGAGTTCCCGGTGTACTGAACCGCAAAGAATACCTCTTTCTTAGGCACAGTGGGTATCTGAGGACGCACTACAGGAGTTGAATGTCTCTCGATGAACCAGAACGGGTAGCCGTTGTTGGTTAAAACACGTCTGAGCAGCGTAAACTCCCTTTCAAGATGAGCCGGAGAGCAGAGGCGATGCGCACGATGGAACAGAGACTTCACGAGATTCACCTTGTAAACTCTAGGGCAAAAGGAGTCGTAGTTGATGTATACCCCAGAGAAGGTTGGCTTCCGGTATACCGAGGTCTGTATCCGGCCGTCAACAACATGAAGTGAGACATCTAGGAAGTGATCTCCACTGTCTTCGGTGAACTTGAGATTTCCATGTAACGACGATAAAGAGAGTCTAAACTTCTCAAGGTCTTGTTGCTTGATGATAACATGGACATCATCGGCGTATCGGAGGTAGGAAGTTGGCCGAAAGTCACGGAGTAGAGGCAGTAAGAGGCAGCGATGAGCTTAGCGAACCATCAATAAATTATTGCAATATGGACTTCCGCCCTCTGAACATAATTTATCAATTTTCGCATACAAAACAAGCTACAGAGGTGTCTTAGAGCTCGTTAACGTGTCGTACAGCCAATCTTACCAGCACTCTCACCACTCATGCGTAATAACCTGTTAACGTGTCTTCGGTATTATTCAGTTTCATTTTTTTGTAATGGCGGCTTATATGAATAACATGCCTGAAAGGAAAAAAGTATTACAAAGATCCTGTTGATCATTGCCTCGATGAAAACTATCCGACGACGACGTCTGTGGAAAATACAGATTCACCCGAGGTAAGTTCCATGTATTGATAATGTAGGCTAGTTGTTTGAACAATGAGAGCTATCGGCCTACATTAGCCTTTGTCTCAAATGCTGATATCACAAATAATCTATCGTTTTTTAGAGCAGGATCATCCCTATGAAAAACTATACTTCGCTAAATATGTCCATGTGATGACCTTCGATGAAATACTCGTAACTACTATGGTAATTAACATATAGGCCTAATGGATGCAGGCTCATATTGTATATAGAAAACTCTTTTCTATTAAGTAACACCACACAAATATATTAGTAGTATGTAGTGTGACATCCGGCGCGACGCTTCGCTTCGCTTTGCTTCGCTTCGCTTGCGCCGGATGTCACACTTTTGCGGGTTTTTTCAAAATTTTCAAAAAAATCAAAATTTCAAAAATTTAGGTAGATTTCAAATTTCACGTGGCCGAAGGCCGAAAATTTAGGTAGTGACAAATTTTCAAAAAACAAAATTTCAAAAATTTAAGTGGTCCCAAAATATCACGTAATCGAAAATTTAAGTTGTTCCAAAATATCACGTAATCGAAAATTTAAGTTGTCCCAAAATATCACGTAATCGAAAATTTAAGTTGTCCCAAAATATCACGTAATCGAAAATTTAAGTTGTTCCAAAATATCACGTAATCGAAAATTTAAGTTGTCCCAAAATATCACGTAATCGAAAATTTAAGTTGTCCCAAAATATCACGTAATCGAAAATTTAAGTTGTTCCAAAATATCACGTAATCGAAAATTTAAGTTGTTCCAAAATATCACGTAATCGAAAATTTAAGTTGTCTCAAAATATCACGTAGTCTCAATATACCAGAAGATTGTATTCAAAAATATTTCTTTAAGAATGTAACACAATCTCTTAGAATGCCTGTTATTGTTACTGCTTTGCACTCTGATGAACCTCCCAATTGTAGGGAACAGCTGATACCCGCATTCATAAAACAATGCAGATCAAACAGCTGTTACCCGCACTTATGTCTTTCTCTTACCCCCACTTGTCAAATGTGTTGCCAGTTTTGCGACCGAAACCGCGGCCAAATCCATTTTGTTAGCCAACTTGGCTCAGAAATTGGTCGCGGTTCATTGGTTACTTGAACGCTATTGTTTTAGAAAGTTACAATTGTCTCGTCAACGTTGTCATAGGGATTTCATTGATGCTTATAAACTATATCTCATTTAACAAATTTTAAACTTATCTCATTTCGTTTGAAAGAGAGTACTTGCGTAAAGCGTTGCCTTTATCACAATATCATGGTTGGATCTACTGAACGCCGACTTCGTATTCAAGTAAAACGACAACAATTAGAACGGCTAACAAGACAGATCATACAACTTCAATCGAGGAGCAGTTTATTTCGGGAACATGATATTGGTTCACTGCTTCAATCACTTGGTGGAAGAAGAGTCAATTTTAGTATTGACAAAAAAATTCTAAACCTTATTGAAAAGAGACAGAAATTATTTTATAATATGAATAGTCAATTATCAGAAGAGGAAGAGGAGAATATCATACGTCAAACTAGTCAACCTATTAATATTGAAGTACAAAGTCCACCAACATATGAACAAGTACAAGAACAAATGCGAATAGAAGAGCAACAACGGCAACAGCATGCTCAAAGAGAAGAAGATAATCAACAACACCAATAGTTGTAACGTTTAGATTGAAGTTTGACGCTTCGTGGGAAATCTGCGATTCTTTATTCTTTTGTCCTGCAGGCTAATGTATTCATTTTTGTTCTGATGAATAAAGATTTATCAACTGTCAACGTCGTTGTCACTTTTCAGTCTTCGCGTAATTAACTAACAAAGAAAATGACAACTACATCTGAAAAGCAAGTAAGCAAGCAGTGATTCAAGAACTATCTAAAACTCAGTTTTTTTCTAATTCATTTTGAAAAGTACATGAAGAAAATGGAAATCTGTAAAACAATGTAACGTTTTAATTTAGATTAAATTAAATCATTTCAAAATCGAATAAGTAGTAAGGAAAGACATCATTATGGAACAGTTTTAAATCAATACCCCCCCTCAAGTAGTAAGGAAAGACATCATTATGGAACAGTTTTAAATCAATACCCCCCAAGTAGTAAGGAAAGTCATCATTAGAGAACAGTTTTAAATCAATACCCCCTCCCTTCTGACTTCTAGGGGTCCCTTAAGCAATATTTTTATTATAAAATGAGCAACATAAATGAGTTTTTGAAATTATATGGAACACAAACAACAACGAATTTCGATTTAAAGAAAATCGCAAATCAATTGGGAATAAAGAATTTTCATGTTCTAATGAGAGCCGAATTACAATTCTTAAAAAATAAGCCAACAGGAACCTTCAGTTCCCGGAACGAAGTTCCATCAATACCTATAAATTTCATAACGAATCTTCACACTTCAGACCAAAAAGGCGTACATTGGTCTGGAGGTATCTTTAATAAAAATCGAGATAATTACTATTTCGACCGCCCAGAGGCTGAGAACTATTGTTTCGACTCCTATGGACTTCCACCTACAAACGAAGTCAAAAAATTACTTGGCAATGGAATTTATAATACATTTCAAATTCAAAAACCGGGAACTACTTACTGTGGACAATTATGTCTTTATGTTTTATTTAAATTGCAAAAAGGAGTACCATTTCTTGATATTATGTTAGAATTGAACGAACCGTAGGTTCTATGGCTACGCCTAACAAGGGAATTTCATTCCCGAAACGTTAGTTCCAATAATAATAATAATGATAATTAAAAATCAGTTCGTTGTAATTCATTTTGATAAAAACGGCCTCTGATATCTTCATTATCTAAATCTTTAATTTCATAAGTAATCGGATAAGTTTGGTTTATTTTACAAATTTCAAATATTTCTTTAGTCCACTATCCGACGAAGCCTTTTTCAAATTTATTCTTATATTTAAATATTCTAACTCTATCACCAATTTTAAATTTCGGCTTAAGTTTCTGCAAATTCGGATTACTCTCATTCAAATTATTATTTTCGTTCGAATAATTATTCTCGAATATTTTTTTTCTTATCAAATCAGGGTCGTCAGAAGCATTCTTTGGAGTTTCTTCAATACCAGAATGAACTTTATTATTGTACTCTTCTACAACTCCTGGTAATATCTTCAACCATTTCTGATTTCTTTGCTCAGTAAATTTCTTGAATAATTTATTTTTTAACGTCCGATTGAATCTTTCTATCACTACGGCCTTCCCTGCATTTTCAGTTGAATAAACTGAGCCTTGGCGATGACTTTCGTCTGTTTCAAATAGTGGCTGAACGTTTCGGTTATAAAATTCCGACCCTTTGTCAACAAACAATTTTTTTGGCTTTCTCTTACTTTCTTTAAAGATTTCTTCAAACGCATATTTAACTGATAGACCACTTTTATTTTTTAAAGGCTTTACCCAAGCGTATCGTGTATATAAATCTATAACGGTCAATGCGTACTTAAACCCTCCTTCATTCGGCATATGAGTAAGATCAGCACTCCAAATATCATCTTTATTAAATACTTTTACTTTCAATAAATATTTAGGCCTTCTGTATTCTTTATGAATTTTGGAGGCGTAGGTTCAAGCGTTGCTCTCAGACAGCTTTGCTGTCGTTTCATTTAAACCCTGGCCGAATAATATTTTAGCTTGTAAAGCTTTCTTAACCAACATTCTTTCAATTTTTTCTCTAAATGTAGGATTTTGAATACTATCTAATTCTTGTATCATCTTCTTATCAGCTGCATGTCGAGAACTTAGATCATGATTTCGATAAGCTAAATCATGCCTGTAAGCTGCGGCATCTACTCTATTTATTGGTTCTTCACCTGGTTTCGGATTATTATTCTCATCTAGTCTTATATCTAATCGAGTTCCTGGACCGGTATATGAATGACCAGGAAGATGTTTTTCTTTTGAATATTTACTCCAAATAAATCCAGGAAAGTTTTCTAATGTTTTTTGTATGTCACCACCGTAGGTAGTAGCCAAACTTTGTTTGTCGTCGTTACCTTCATAAATTTTACAATTTGAGTTTTTATTTTTGTTTAATAGATAATTTAATAACTCTAAATTAGCAATTTTTAATTTAATTGAATTTTCAGAATTTGTGGAATTTGTAGAATTCATTTTTAAAGATAAAAAAAATTTTAAAGATAAAATAAATGTTTTACCTAATAGAACTTTGTTCAGAGGCTTTAGCCGATCGGACCAAAGGTCCTGAAGTTATTACCGAATCATACTAGGACTTAGATATATTCCAGAACCATCTTTAGTTTCTTTAATTTCAATTAAATCATCAACATTGTGGAGAATATTTTTAAGAACTCGTTTTCCTTCATCAACTAATTTTAATTTACTAATAAAATTATCTACTACTCCATGCCCTCTATCAACTTTCTCTAACTCTCTATTATGACGTTTTTGTTCTTCTAATGCTGCCTTCTATGATTTATTTTTATTTACTGCTTGTACAATACCAGCTGTCCCACCTGCAACACTTCCTGCTGCTGCTATGCCACCTATTATTAGTGGAATTAATGGGAGAATCCCGCCATTCTTTTCTTCTTGTAATTGAATATTCTCTATCATTGGTTTACTTATGTAATACTTTTTTTTGTTAATCGTAATAGTTTTAGGAGTATTTTTGTCAACAATATTACGTAATTTTAATTCAACAGTTTTATTATTATTACTTTTTGCTTGCGACATTTTTAATAAAAAAATTTTAAGTTACTAAAAAATTCTTAAGTTACCAAAAATTTTAAATCTATTCTAGTTACGAAAAATTTTTAAGTTAAGAATTTTTAATGTATTCTAGTTACAAAAAAATTTTAAGTTAAAAAAATTTTAAGTTATGAAAAAAAAATTAATTAATCGACGAAGTCTTGGGCTTTAGCCTATCCTAGCCATCTTTCCATTAAGAATTTCAATAGAATATTTTACATCTTCTAGCAATAAACCATAAGCCATCAATGAAGTTGTGGAATCTTTTTTTTTCAATATTAATTGTTACATCACAACCAGTCTTGATAATATCTTCAGATTGTGCACTTAAATCGAAACAGAAAACAGGATATAAATGTCTCCAATCTCCAGGAGTTAATTGTGGTTCAACTCCAAATTCTATACAAAGATTTCTATAAGAATCATATCCTTTCATAAATTGATTATTGGTATCATCGAATCTTAATGGATCAATTGGATATCGGGTTTGATTTAACCCCTTCACTGCGGCATGGCTCGCAGAGCGAGCCAGGAAAACTTTCTCTGTGTTGCTGCGATGATATGTCTTAAAATTCTGTCCTATGCGGCAGTATTGAGGGGCTGACGACAGAGGCGTTCTTATCTCCTTATCTCCTTCGGTCCTAATCACATATCGCCTGATCGGCGGCTCAGACACCGATGAGCCACGTCGTACACCAGGTTCCCGCTAATGAATTTACCTGTTTTCTGATGTTTGCCGATTGTAATATCAAAGTAACAAATGAGTGATCAAAACGTTAGAATGTATGAATGAAGGATAAACGTGGTCGATGACAACAACATTATCGCCTTCGCTTCTAAAATATAATCAAGGAAGAAGTCAACTGCGAGGATGGCCAAAAATATATTATACCAATATGCACAGAAATAAAATGTACAGAGTGGTATAAAAATGTCGCCATACTGTAAAGTGAGAATATACGTAGGGCTGTATAGGCTCAAATTAAAATGTTCAGTAAGAGGATTCATTGCATAGACATTTTTATAATAAGAATAAATTCCAGTAGCGTGGCGTGTATAGTATTCACAGCATTCCCTGAATATCTATTTATTTTCTGTGTTAAGTTGTGAATTGATTCCATCGATTTTTAATGATGATTAGCAAACTGTTTTACGGCTCAGTGATTCGGTTTGATTCCAATGTAGCTATTGTAATAAGCAACGATGTCAATCAGCGTTAGCTTTGATTCCACTTCTTGTTTTCTTGGATGTCTCCTCTAAGATTTAGCAACAATAGCACTTATATTAGGTGCGTTATCGCAAGACTCCTTAATTAAGACACCGTGTCGACGCTTATACTATCAGCTTCAATGCTACAAGCATGAGGCTACTATTCAACCTGGCGGACTGAATAACATTGTCGGGATAGAGAATGCGGGGCAATTGGGAAGCAGCTGTTTTTGCCATCATTCGTGTAATCATGGAATCATACGCAGTTATACAGAGACAAATGCAGAACCGCTGAGGATGCTTTATCACATCCACTGTTCAACCAAGGAATTTGAATGGTGTTGTTGAAATAGGACAACTTTCAGTTGATTCAGATACACTTTGATAACTTTTGGTGTGAAATCTCAGATCGTTTGGAGTACTTAAAAACAAACAAGAAATAGATATGAAATGTTATTCGGAAGTAATTGAAAAAATATGTTTTTCGAACTTTCATCAAAACAAAATTCCTATGATTTTGATGAATTTTGTAGAGTAAAGAAGCGTTGTCGTGATCTATGTTTGTATGTGTTCAATGTTTGGATTATAATTATGGAATTCTTCACAAGCAAGCTATCATTTAATTTTTTCAATTTGTTGATGTGTAGTGTTTTTGATATGTGCAACTGTGCATGCATATAGCGGGCCTACATCAATGCAGGGGTCATCAAAAATTGATTGCAATTAAATTGCTCAGTCCAATCAATTAATTGTAATTGATATTTTTACCAATCAATTAATTTTAATTGAAAGTTTGACTAATCAATTAATTGGCATTGGACTCCTGGGCAATCAATTAATTGGTAATTGGAATTACAGACAATCAATTAATTGATATTGAAATGTACCCAATCAATTAATTGATAATAGAATTTATTAATTAACTGATCGATGATTATTAATTAGTCAATGGAAAAACATGTAGGCCTATATTTCATAAAATAGAGTTAGCCTAGAATAATTGTATTCATTTTTGAACTCGATTCAATCAGTTAAAATGCCGGTATTAATATTGTATGATCATTTTGCATCCCCATAGTTTTGATGTTCACTGATTTTATTCATTCAGATTTCAATAATTATCATCGTTTCATGAAGTCTCAGCTTTGACCCTCCCCTATATTATCTAGTTGTCCATGGATAATGACTTTCGAAGCTTGACAAGTAAGGGCAATCATGTTGAAGAATATACAGTAGATCAGAGAGTTGAGAGGT
Source organism: Prostheceraeus crozeri (assembly GCA_907163375.1). Lineage (NCBI taxonomy): Eukaryota > Metazoa > Platyhelminthes > Polycladida > Euryleptidae > Prostheceraeus > Prostheceraeus crozeri. The sequence continues at coordinate 725,677 of CAJQUW010005941.1, read as the reverse complement.
GTCAGATTGAGTCAGCAGAATAAATTTTGTACAGTGGATGCGCAGGAAGAAGCGAAAATCCTAGGTGAATTGTAATGCTATATAATACAATGGAGTGAAACTTGATAAAATAATTGAACCAATTAATTTATTATGAATCAATCAATCAATTGATATTGGGACATGCAGCAATCAATTGATTGATAATTGGAAATGAAAACAATCAATTAATTGATATTGAGTTGAATACAATAAATTAATTGATAAATGAAATTCAGCGCAATCAATTAATTGACATCAATTAATTGAGGTTCAAGTAATTTTTGAAGACCCCTGCATCAATGCAAAATGTATGCGGAGGAGAGTTTGATTTAAGGCGAAGTTTTGCACATATCCGTGTACAGTAGTAATTACTTGTCTTGCATGTAAGCGCTTGCATATGAATAGATTGAAATAATGTATGTGGATCACCCTATTTTCAGATTTTCCTCGAATTCCTTTTACAAAACGGCACCCTACGCCGCTGATAAATTCAAATTGTAATTGCAATATTTTTATTCAGGGCATTGGAGTGTAGGCCTCAGCTAGTTCACTGTGTGTCATTTAGATAGAATAACTCCGATATTTTAAGATCGAACGATGCATTTCAGCACCTTTCCTGCTCAGTTATAGAAAATCGGAGTTTTTCTTTTTAAATAGCAAACATTGAAGGTCTACCCTCCAATCCCCAAATGAGAATATTCGTGCAACTGAAAGCTTCTTTAAATACATATTTTTAATATATAATCCACATATTTGACTTTTACTATCTTCAAGATTGATGATGCAATAACGAAGAAAGCTAATGGATGGATGCAATATGGAGTGGTAATTGCCAAAACATGGACTAATGCAAATCCCGGTTTTCCTGGACAGGCATCACAAAATACGGTAGTTTTTTTAATCCTACCAAGTGAATAACACACACGGCATCTTTTAGTCGGATGAATGTTTTTTCCTCTTGGTTGAAACTTAGATGGAAAATGCGAGTTTGAAGCACACGACGCATTTCGAGGTATAAGAGGTTGCCTCCCTACCCCTGTTTCACACAGAAAGAGACGAACACATGACATTAAGAAATTTTGAAAATTTTCCTGGCCCCCGTAAATGGAATAAACAATGTGGGCATTGAGGCACATTCGTTGAATAAGATGTATGCACACTTTATGGAACCAGCGGTATTATTTTCGAGTTGCGTCATAAGTATGTAAAATTTGATCAGCATGATCAACTCCTCCCATAAATTTGTTATACTCAGACATGGTAGTACTCTTTCTAAAAATTATTCTCTTTCCACCTTTTATAACACGCTGACAATCGGAAAGAGCAACTTTGTTTTTTGTATCAATCATAAAAACAATTTTCTGTCCAGACGACTTTCTATCACAAAATTTAGATAGAAGCAAGCCGTCCGAGCGCAAAACTTTGTCTCTCTTACATTTACCACGGCCTCCTGAAGCATGGGCGGGACACCACGGTTCGGACGAATAGTGCCGACTAAAAGCGTTCTTCTTGATAATAAGTAATTGGCCAACCTGACACTGTTGAACCAATTATCACACCAAACTGTGTATCCTAAATCCAATAGTTCATCACAAAGATTAACAACGAGTCGCTCCGAAACACTGAGACTGGAACAAGCGGAGGCAAACTGATCGTGATCTGCTTTTGCAGTGTGAAATGAAAAGTTCAATGTAAAACCAGAGTCACTTTCGCATAAAAAATAAATTTTGATTCCGAAGCGCCTTCTCTTCGCCGGTATGTATTGTTTAAAATACAGCCGACCTTTATATAAAAGTAAAGACTCGTCCACGGTCACATTCTGAGATGGCCTATACACATCATTACAAATCGAACGAATCATGTTAACAAATGGCTGAATCTTACGAAGACAATTCTCTTCGCCACCCAGATTTTCATAATTTGCGAATTGAATGAAATGTAAAATCAAGAGAAAACGATCTCGTGTAAGAGAAAATTCGGAGTGAAGGAAGGGAGTACAAACTAAATCACCAGTACTCCAGTAGTCAGTGAGTTGAGGCTTCCTCACGACGCCCATCAGCAGTACAATACCGGTGAATTTCTTCATTTCTGCGAAAGAGCAATTAGTCCAATTTCTAAAGCGAGAATGGGGCTTTAGAGTTTCTGTTTGAAGACAGATCGGAGCACGAATATTTGTAAATTGCACAAGTGTTTCGATTAACTCATCCGTAATAAAAAAAACTGAAAGCACTTCTGCAAATGTCAACATCACTTGTGTTTGACAGCATTGCTTCTTCGTATGTTGTTCGAAGACCTACGGCACCGAGAAAGGGTGGGAGCTCCGAGCGACTATCGTTCGCCTCTTCGACAAATTTCCACGGACTGTTAATTTGAGCAGAAGTCGTGCGAGAAACAGCAGCGGAGCCGGAAGCGGAGGACACGAAGGAATCCCTGCGAATAGGTGGAGAATCAGCTTTGGCGAATGACGTAAAATTAACAGGTGATGGATCGGGCGGCAACATAGTCAACTGCGGTAGGACGGAGTCATCAAGATCAGAAAACTGATCTGAATCATCAGAGTCGCTTTCACTAACATTATCCATTTCGTCGTCACTGTTTAGGCAGATCAATTCTACAGTACGATCCGGTGAATATCGTTTGCGGTACATAATAGTCAGGAATCACAATCTCAGTTGGAAAAAAATCAATTCTGAAGAAATCAGGTTTATTACCAAATATTAGCAAATGCACTGTTTGAGATAACAGGGTTTCCGCGTCAACGTTTGGATGACAATGACATGTTTTGCGATAGGAGATACCGATACGCCCCCAAGTAAAAAAAATGTTCTCCAAAGTTATCAACATTTCGTCCTTCATTATCTTATCACTTTAACACGTGTTTTCCCGCTGAATTTTATGGCTCGTAGAGCAGGCCATGCCGCACTGAGAGGAAAACTTCTTATGACTCGCACAGCGAGCCATCCGCATGTGAAAGAATAATTTTTCAATACATTAGCCGCTGTGAAAGGGTTAATGAAACTTGTAAACTTCGAATTGTATTAATATAAAAAAGATTGTTGTTCTTATCAAAACTTGGAGAATTATTTCTTTGAAATGTTAGTAATAAATATCTTGGAGTATTCGCAGTTCTAGTAAAATGCCAGTTAAATCTTTGTTCGGAAAAAGTTACTGAACTAGCAGTACGCTTTAGAAAATTTACTGGAATTGGTTTGTTAGTATTTAATCTTTTTGCAATAGCCGTTTCAATCTCTAAACTAGGAGTAATATGATTTATCCACCATTCAAGTCTATCAATTTTTAAATATGCTTTTTTTCCAGTCTTACCAAAAAAGATTAATTCATTATTTGCTGTACGATGAATTATTAACTTAAATTTTAATTGATGTGATATTTTATCATAATCCAAATATCCGAATAATGGAGACAATGACCAATTAACTGTCTGTTTACTTTTCTTGTTGAATTCACGTCTTTCTTTATATGCACTATTGTTTGTTTTATTTAAATGTTTTGCAATATTTTCTACATCTTTCGCAATTCCTGCGGCATCTGTTCCAGCGTGAGATAAATCATCAACAATTATACCATCATTAGTATCAGGAAACCAACCTTCGATTTCATACTTTTTATTATTTTCACCAATTGTTACAAATCTAAGCATTGTATCAATTACACCTGGAGAATCACTTATTGTTTCTATATTTTGAGTTGCAACATCTAAACGCATTTGTGTAAATAATCTTGGAAAAAAATTATTCTCTGATGCAATATTATCGGTATCTGGTAATGGTGTTGTAAAATTAGCATCACTATATAAAGAATATTCACAGTGTAAAAAGGAACCAGGTAAATATAAATAACTCTGCTGATTATCAACTTCAAAAATTAAATCTCCTCCAGTATTTACTCTACTAGAAGATCCGGGATTCATAGCAATTCTTATATAGTCATTCTTTTTTTGATTATAACTGACGAACGGAGGATCGTCTAATCTAAATTTATTTTCGATAAGCGAAGACATTTTTATAAAAAATAATTTGACTTTTTGTTTTTCTCACACACAGAAAAAAATTTTGCTAAAAAAATTTTACTAAAAAAATTTTACTAAAAAACATAATTTTAGAATTTTGCTAGACCAGCTCCGCTACAGCTTTGCTGGTTAGACCGAAGGTTGCTACTCACGCCATTTCCTCTTATTTCTTCAATTGAACGTTTTATGGCTACGCCTGATTTCTTCTTATGTTTACTATCAGACGGAGCTCCGCTCCTCAAGGTTTCCCCCCCCCACAGCTATGTTAGCAATTTTATTTTTTGTTTCCTCTGAAAGTTTTTTTAAATTTTTTAGTTCTTCGGAATCATTCCTAAGTTTACGAATAGCTTCTAGTTGTTTTAATTCGTTTTGAGACTTGACAGCATTTGATATTGCACTAGCTGTACTACCTATAGCAGCTGCTCCTTTTGCAGCAGATGTAATCAAATCTTTATTATTTTTAATTAAGTTAACGATACTTCCAATACCAGAGAAGATGCCAGCTCCTTCCGTGTGAACTGTTTCTCTATTATCATAATGATAAACAGGATTCATAGTGGTTCATGAGCAATTCTTTGACTTGAAGCAAAATGTTTAAGATTGTGTTTATAAATTATAGGCATTTTTAGGAATAAATTTGATTTTTGGGAAAAATATTTACGATTTGTTAGTAACCTGAGGACCTTTGGTCCGATCGGCTAAAGCCTCGAGGAGCTTTGCTTGGATAGGTTAGAAACCCAAGACTTCGTCGATCAAGATTTACGTTTGTGAATGGACAACAACTTCGAGATAACTTTATTAATTGATTGTTGCACTTTATCTATTGCGTCAAGTAGCGTGTGATGTACTTTAATTTCTTTTCTATTAACTTGCATTTTCTCCTGATTAATCTTCAACGCCGTTTTAAGAGCATTTAACTTAATTTTAAGAACATCTAATTGTCTTTTAACAGAATCTAACTATTCTTTATTTTCTTCAGAGTTTTCTTGTAAATTTTTCTTTAATTCATTTTCTAAATTGATTTTAAGAGTTTTCATTTTATCAACTTTTTGATTAAGCGAGTTTACTTCATTTATTATTCTATTCATCTTTTTCATTTGTTGAGTAATTTTAGAACTTAATTCATCAACACTTTTTTGGAATGTAGCTTGTAACTGCTTTAAATTTTTTTTAATTCTTTCAGGAAGTTTTTCTATTTCATCTTCTAATTGTTCTTTTAACATTTTTATCTGATGTTTATTTTTAATGACTGCAGATTTTAAATTTAAAGAAAGCAATATTAAAATTTTTAATTGTTCTGAAATCTTTTTAAAAAGTTTTGCTATATCTGCTTCTAGCTCTCTATCCTTTTTATCAAGTTTTAATAGTTTTTCGCTTAATGATTTGTCATTAAGTTTAAGCAACTTTAATTCGTTCATCAGTGGAACCAAAACATCGTTTATATATTTTTCTTTTAAGTCATTGATTTGTGTATCAACATATTGTTTATTTGCTAACTCTGTATTTTGTTGCGGAAGAATAGAAAGATGCAATGGACCAGATAAAACGTCTCCAGTTTTCATGATATAATTTTCTATTTCTATTTCTAATTCACGATTATTCGGGATATATGCACCTCCACCAACATTTGGTAACATCATTTTTTAACAATAAAAAAATAAAATTTTTTCTAATAAAAATAAAAAAATGGATAAAGCAAATTTAAAAAAATTATATTCGCCCGCATCATCCTGTTCTTCTTATTCGACGAGATCAACGGGATTTGAAAATAAATGTTTTGATAATAATAATAATAATACTATTACAAATCCATGTATAGATGTTAATATTTTATTTCAATTACAAGCCGAAATATTTAGAGAACAGACTAAAGGTTTACCTTCTATAGAAACTAATTATTGTTTATTTCCAAGTGATCCATTTATTAAATTTATGGATATAGTAAGTAAATATAATGATGTAGCTTATGTGGAATTAAATAAAGAAAATATGGTTATAATAGGTCATAATAATGTTTATGGATTTATTAGAGCAGTGTTACCAATTAGTAATACTGATTGGATAGAAACTAAAATTATTAATTATATCAATATTAAAGAATTAGTTAAAAAATTAAAATCTTTTTCCAAAGAAAAAATAAGATTATTTGTTGATGAACAAAACCAATATAATATTCATATCGAGAGTAAAAAACATAATGAAGAATTATTATGTCAAGTTTATTACAGAGATACAATTTATAAACAAGAAACATTAGAAATGCCCAAAGATATGATGATGATACATATATAGGATTATATTCAAACTTAAATATTAATTTGTTAAAATCTTATATAAATGGCTTAGCTCAACAAGAAAAACTTTATATGTGGACAACACCTTATACTATTAACAATGACCATAATCATAATCATAATAAACGAACCGAAGGTTCTAGGGCTTTGCCCGATCTTAAAGAATCTTATAATAATAACGATGATGTTAATTTAGATGATGATAATGTAGATGATTTTGAAACATCTGAAAAAGGTGTAAATGGTAAAAAAGATTATAAAAATATAAGTAATTATAAAAATTTAAGTGAAGAAAAATTTATATCTCATACTGATGTACATGATATTAATACTACATGTAATCAAAATTTATCTAAATTTCATTTTCTTACAATTGAAAATAATAATGATGGTATAGTTGAAGATACTGTTCGACAACTATGTGTCGGGTCTACAAAATTTAAATTAGGATTTACATCTAATCAATTTAAAATTTTATCATCTTTAATAAAAACTAAAAGTGATTCAGATTATGGTGGTGTTATTAAATTTTCCAAAAGAGATCAAAGACCAATATTTTTCTCTATTATATTATTATCAGATAAAAGATGTAATTTAGAGTTAGATATTCCAATAAGAAAATGGTATCCTATCAGGGAATGGCATCCTATACCAAAAAGTGTAATTTATGATTTTGAAGAATCAATTTATGATGATGATGAAGAATCAATTGATGATGATGATGAAGAATCAATAGTTAGTGAAAAAAAATTTAAATTATCTTTTGATAAAACTTTATATGATAAAACTTAATAGAAAATACCAAAATATTCGATAAATATATTTTCATATGTAATAAGTTTTTAGATGTAATAAGTTTTTAGATGTTATAAAATTTTAGATGTTATAAAATTTTTAGATGTAATAAGTTTTTAGATGTTATAAAATTTTTAGATGTTATAAAATTTTTAGATGTAATAAAATTTTTAGATGTAATAAGTTTTTAGATGTTATGAAATTTTTAGATGTAATAAAAAAATTATTATTCCCACGTGTCATCATCATCACTTAAATTACTCTCACAGACGATTGTTTGAAATATTTCAGCTTGAATATCTTCTCCGTTATAAGGTAACATAATTTCATTTTCATCAGGTGCTTGACGCTTAAGAATATTTATTTGACCAGAAAATTTTTTTTCTTCAGTATTATTATTTCTATCAGGAATACTAATTCCAGTTTCTAAAGATCTTTTCCATGGTTTATTAACTGTAGTCGATAATGTTTTCCCTGAATATAATTTTAGAAAATCTTCTACTTTTACTTTATCTTGTGAATATCCTTTGAATGTTTTCTTTTCACTAAGTCTCTCTTGTTCATCTACAGTAATACAATATTTTATTTTAGGAGAAATAAACATTGCAAAAATAATTCCACCATTTCCATAATCATTTTTTCCTTGACACAATTCCCCACCAGCATCTAATTTATTGAAGAGCTCATTAGAAATGTATATTGAATCAGTATCTGTATAATGAATGTATTTTTCGTTGAAACCATTGATTTCTAAAATAAAGTTATTCATGATTCTTCTAGAGTGAGAAAGAATAAAAGAACCTAAGTGTGATGGCATGAATGACGTCTTCCCATCTTTTACAATATTAGTTTTGAGAAATTCATCAACTTCCATTTCTACTTTCGCTAAATATTGTTCATCATTTAATTTTTCATAATCTTTTACTTCTTGAGTGAAATTTTTTCTCAATGTATTCTCATTCCATAAATGATATTTAGTGGTTATATCTTTTGCATAGTTTTGCCATATAGCGAATTCATCAATAATTTAATTAACTCATCGCCTACAGTATTTCCTTCTGCTTTATATCTTTTTCTCAAATTAAAAAGTTTTTCAATATAATTTCGAAATGGTGAAACTTGATAATTTTTTTCATAAATTATACCATCAGTAATATGTAAGATTTTTCCCCCACATCTAACAATTTCTTGTATGTCTACAGAAGTTAATACATCATAACATATACCATTTCTAAACCTGATTACTTTTACATGAGAATTATTATTTTGATTTTTAACTTTATCTTTTATAGGAACTGGTTGGAAAAACATATCATTCGGATATTGAAACACAACAGAGAATATTCCAGTTTTAGGTCTAAATGTTTGAGTATTAAATTTATATACTATTTCCCGCTCTTCTTCTTGACGAAATTTTCTAGCTGATTCAGCTTTAGGATATTCTGAATTTTCATCATACATAGCTGATGGATATAAAGATGTTGCATCAAAAGCCATTAGAAATTCATTTTTTTGTTCAAGTAGTTGATTTGAAATTTTCTTACAAATTTCAGTTTTATCTCCTAAATCTCGATACTGTTTCATTAAATCTATTAAATTACTTCCAAGACCAGGTAAATACTGTTTTAATATTGGTAACAAGATGCTACAAAATGGTGATATGTATTTTCTTATATTTGCTGAAACTCTTCCACCTTTAAAAGATTTTCTAATATAATTTCTAGCCCATAAATCTATATGAGAATGAATATTTGTATTGTCATTTTGTACGCTTTTCATCCAACCGTTAAATGTTAAAGCAGAGGATGTCAAATTAGTAGTTATATCTTCACCAACTAAATCTCGCATAACATTATTATATTTGTAGATACAAAAAGCTAAAGAAAGAATATCGTTAACTAAATATGGTCTCCATTCATTTTCTTTTTCTTTATAATTTTCATGTGTTATGTCTCCAATTTCATAATTTAATTTACACACATTCATAGGAATTTTAAAATTCTCACACCATTTAGAAAGACTTGTTTTTACATGTTGATAACTACATTTCATTATAATAGTTTGAAGTGCTAATTTACCTGACGGTGAATCTTTTTTCATATTGTTTTTAAATCTAAAAGATTTTTGAATGTATCTACCAACACATTCAGTTGTATAAGGATTTTGTAATGAAGCAGTCAATATTCCTCTTGAAGTTTTAAGAGGCGGTTTAGATAATTTAAAATTAGCTTTTATCGGAAAATAGGAATCAAAACCTGATGAATTGTGTGCTATTAAAGTTACTCTCGAATAATTAAATTTTCCAAGAGTTTTAAAAAATTGATGTATCGGACATACGTCCTCTGGGTTTCCCCCGATCGGACATTCATCGTCCTCAGTTCTCGTAAATATTTTCACACAATTTTGAAGTTTATTAAATTCTAATTCAGTTAAATTATTATACTCATTAATCTGTTTTTTAAGTTTTTTAATTTCATCTTCATCTTTTGATCGTTTAATTTTAATCATATCACTTAACAAACGTGTTTCTAATTCTTTCAATCTTTGTTTCGGTAAACAACATATAAATTTATTAAAATTAATAGCTCCTACAGCGTAAGGAATAGGATGAGCTGTTGAACAGTTAGGATCAGGAAAAGTTTCGAGATCCCAAATATATGTTGAACTATAGTCAATTTTTTTCTTTGTTATGATTTTATATGGACGCGTTGTTAGATTTTCATCAGTAACTGTTTTATATATGGGTTTGAAATTATTTTCAATTTCTCTAATAGCTTTTAATTTATGAGATTTATTAATTAAACAATAGTGACCAATTGTTGAACCTGCGTGAAAATAATTGTAATAAACATAATTATGAAACGTTTCAATTCCTCTAGGATTTAAATGACGATTGGCAGGACTATAATATTGAACACATTCTCCAAAATATTTATTGAATTGAGAAAATTTGCAGTTTGACATTACTCCTGTTCTAGATGTGGCTTTCTCTTTATATAAAAAATTATTAAACATTTCTTTCATCAATTCTCCTTGTTCTTCATTAAAACCTCGTAAAACATTATAACATTTAATAAAACAAAAATCTTCAGAAGGAATATAACAATATTCACCGAAATATTCTTTGATTCTATATTTCATATTAATCCCTGCCCCTCTATGCGATCTTTGTACTAACTTCATTCCAAAATCTTCATATTTAATATTACCTTAAAAATCCATTCGTTAGCATCGGATTTCTCATCCAGATTCGAAAACCATATTTCAAATGAATTTTTATTATAGAAGGTTACGTAAAAATTTTGAATTATATTTTCCTGATCTTTAATAACTTTTCCAAGTAAATTAATAATTTTACCATTTGCTAAAAGTTTCCGCATATCATTTACTACATTAATAAAAGATACATTTTCATATTTAATTTCATTTGGATTAAATAAATTACATAAATCATCACCAAGTTCATCCTTAATTCTATCATCAAAAAAGATATCAGTAATAGGAGTTTCTAATATTTCTTTTGCTCCACTTTTCTGTTTTTTAGTATTACGTCTAATACTACGCCTAGTACGTTTCTGTTTTTTAATACGTTTACTACGTGTACTATGTTTAATTTGCGCATCAAACTCAGCAGTTTGTTTCTTGATTAATTCATCAATCCTAGACGTTTGTCCGAGAGACATTTCACGATTCATATTTTTTAAAAGAAAAAATGAATTTTTACATAGAACCTCGGTTCCGTTTTTACATATACACAGGAATATGTAATTGATGTAATGTTTCTAATTCATGTGTTGTTAAATGTTCTTTCTTAACCGACCACCATAAATTATTATACGCCAAAAATACTCGGAAACTTCTTAAACAAAGTGGAAAGTCTTTTGTTTTAACACACGGTTTAATACCATGTTTTGTTTTATAATCTGTAACGAGCGCTACGTATTTATGATGATAATAAAATCTAACTTCTTTCTTCGAATTAACTTTTTTCTTCGATAATCTTTTAAAACTGGTACATGCTCTATCTTGTAAGCATTCAACCTATTTTTTTTATTTTTATTAACAAAAAATTTATAAGAAAAAATTATTCGATCACTCCGCGAAAATATTTTCTATAACTCTATCATGAATTTTTTTATCAATATTAATTGTAATGAAGCCATAATCTTTTGACCAAGCATTGTTACACGATTGTTTAAATTTATCTTTATTTATTACGCATAAATCTCTTAACAAATCACTTAAGTTTCTTGCATTTATTTCAAATAGTATCAATATATTTGCATTCTTTCTAATAACACTTCCATCTAATGAATACATACTTTGTGTTAAATAAAATACACTACAGTTATTATGTCTACCTCTTGTGAAATAATTTCTCTGAATTGACTGATTTGTCATTAACACAATCATCAAAAATTACACAATGTTTCATTGTTTTATCTAGTTTACTAGGATCTTGCATATTACCACTATCATCTATTAATTGTATCTTTATATGCTTATTTTTATTGGATTCTACTAACTGATTATTTTTTGCTGCTTCTTCACACCACGAACTTATTTCTTCTTCATCTTCATATTTTTCATATTCTTTGAAAAATGAAGCAATTGCTGTTTTTTTAAGATTATTTTCAAATCCATATTTTAAAAATTAATAGACGGGTTGTTCTGCTGTTGTTGTATAAATTATAAGATTGTTATAATCCAAAAAATTTGGAGTCGTTAAAATTTTAAATAATAGATATGTTTTTCCACATCACGATCTTCCGCAAATAACTGACAAAACTTTATTAGGTAAATTTGGATGATGATTAAATTTGAGTTTTTTTTATTTAATGGGGGTACTTCACTCATTTTTTAATAAAAAATTTCAAATTTAATTTTTTTTACTTTTTAAAGAAAAAGAGTAAGAAGAATAATAATAAGAAGAAGAAAATTAAACTTCTATAGCTTCGCGTGGGAGTTTATACCTCTCGAACGGGAGTTTATACCTCTCGAACGGGAGTTTATACCTCTCGAACCAAAAGATCTATCATAATCTCTTCACCTCCAAAATTTATTTCTTGTCCTTTTTCATCAGTGATTCTCATGTTAATGTTGTTAATAGTTTTTCTTGTAATAGGGAAATATATTAATGTTTGTGGAATTACATTTAATCTATAACCAATGGGTACAGTAAAAGCTGGAAAACTGAATATTAAATTTGACAATTTACCAATTATATATCCTCCTTCAATAATGTCACAATGTACAACAATTGAATTTATTTCAGTTATTTTTGGAATCTTCTCACCTAAATGATAACCTTGACTATAGGTTTGTTTATTAAATCCTAATAGCTTTGACAATGATCTATCATGATTAAAATCAACTTGATGATTTTCGTCTAAAGTAAGAGAAAATTTATTGACTGCCGGTTCAACTGCAAAATGTAATTGTTTCTTATCTTTAAATGGTATACCTAAATGTCTCTTAATTTCATTTGATATTGATTCAACTTCGTAAGAACCAGGAAGAAAAGTTAATATTTTCCATGTTTTGCCTTTATCAGTACAATATCTAAATTGATCATTCACATCTTTTATAACATTTTGAATAGTGTTAAATGTAGAGAAACTAGTCAATGCAATTTGATAATTTTTATTTTGTTCCAAATGTAGAATGGGTTCTAAATTACAAGTGTGTGATGAAGTAGTTGTTATGATTTTTAACGTCGTACTAAATTTTGATGAACCCAAAATCTCTGTTAGATTTTCTAAATGATTATTAATTTTGTCTAAATCTGCTGAACACATTTTTTAGTTAAAATTTTAAATTAACATTTTTTATAAAAAAATTAAAAACAACATCATATTTCAGCTACGGGCGAAGCCCTAGAACATTCGGTTCGTTATACTTTTATAATCCTCTTCATTTAGAATCTTCTTTTCTAACAGTCTTTTTAATATAGCATGAATTTCATTGAAACTAGAATTATGTCCTTCTTTTATTGCAGATATTAAAATATTTAATCTATTTAGTAATTCTTGTGGATCATCTGGTAAAAATATGGTTGTTTCTGTTTTCTGTTTTTCAGATAAACCTTTCCCTACTTTAACTCCCGTTGATAATAAATTTTCTAATTGTTTATAACGTCTTAGAGATTTTACTGCACCAACTCTATCTAACATAGCTTTATATTTTATGAGATCTTCTACAGCATAATTATTTAAATCTGCTCCTCTTAAAAGATCAACAAAATTTCTATCTAAATTAAAAGGAGATTTATCTGATGAAAAAATTAAACCTCGAAAAGGTTGTGGAAATATTTCTTTTTGTCCGAGATAAAATCTAGGTATTGTTTTTCCATCTATAAATGAAATAGAATGTTCAAATTGCATAGATTTTGGTAATTTCTTATTAATGTTTGATTCTAGTAATCCATGGTCATCTAATCTAGTTTTGTGCTCTGGATCTGTTATATCAATTTGTTTATCATTATTTGTACTTTCTTTTTCAAGAGTTTTAAATGGTTTCATAGTTTTCTCAAAATCAGTTTTTACTTGTTCGGTTTGCTGCATTTTTTCAAACATATCAGATTGAATACCAGCTTTTATCATTCTATGTTGAAGATGATTTTCTTTCATAATATTTCTTTGTTTTATTAACTCTTCTAATTGTTTTATTCTTTTAAAATTATCAGTTCTAATTTTATCCATTTTTAAAATATAATATTTGAATTTTGTGGTAACATTGGAATACAGCAAAAACATTTTACTGAACAAATTATTTTTTTATTGCTTTGTTGTCTGACATCTTTTCGTTTAAAGGTTTCTCGTTTAAAGTTTTGTTTAATAAAGTTTTGTTTAATAAAGTTTTGCTTAAATTTTCGCTTAAAGTTTTTAGCTCTTCTAAAAAAATTTTATCATTTTCTTCATTAGAAATTTTACCATCACTAGAAATTTTGCCATCCTGTCTATTCTTATCATCAACTTTTTCTGTCTGTAATTGAAATGATATTTGATTTACTTCATTAGCTATTTGATCAAATTTTTCAATCTCATCTAACGTAATAACATTATCATCACATACTCTTTGAAAGTAGTAATGTAGTTTATCATAGACTTCTTTAATATGTAAATGCTTAGTTTTTAATGATTTTCGTTTCTTAGTTATTAAAGATTTATCTAACATTGTAACAAGTGAAGTTGCAAAAACACCCGTACCTGTTAAAGCTGTAGCAACTACTGGAATTACTAAAACACCTGAAGATATAACAATTGTTAAAGCACCTAAACTTATTGTTAAGAATATGCCAATTCCTTGTGTTACATTCTTAACTTTAGTCCATCTCTTTCTTAATTTTTTATAATGCTCTAATCTTAATAATAATTGAGATTCCTTATCTTTCATATACCTAACTCTATCTTTGTGTTTTTCTTTATTCAATTCACTTATTTTTAACTGTGATAACGAAGGATATAGTCTTGCGGTTTCTTCCATTTCTGAGGTTTCTTCCATTTTTAAAGAAATATTTTGAATAAATATTTTGAATACAATCTTCTGGTATATTGAGACTACGTGATATTTTGAGACAACTTAAATTTTCATCTGCCTAAATTTTCAAAATTCTTAGACCACGTGATATTTTCAGACAACTTAAATTTTCGATTACGTGATATTTTGGGACAACTTAAATTTTCGATTACGTGATATTTTGGAACAACTTAAATTTTCGATTACGTGATATTTTGGAACAACTTAAATTTTCGATTACGTGATATTTTGGGACAACTTAAATTTTCGATTACGTGATATTTTGGGACAACTTAAATTTTCGATTACGTGATATTTTGGAACAACTTAAATTTTCGATTACGTGATATTTTGGAACAACTTAAATTTTCGATTACGTGATATTTTGGGACAACTTAAATTTTCGATTACGTGATATTTTGGAACAACTTAAATTTTCGATTACGTGATATTTTGGAACAACTTAAATTTTCGATTACGTGATATTTTGGGACAACTTAAATTTTCGATTACGTGATATTTTGGGACAACTTAAATTTTCGATTACGTGATATTTTGGGACCACTTAAATTTTTGAAATTTTGTTTTTTGAAAATTTATCACTACCTAAATTTTCGGCCTTCGGCCACGTGAAATTTGATATCTACCTAAATTTTTGAAATTTTGATTTTTTTGAAAATTTTGAAAAAACCCGCAAAAGTGTGACATCCGGCGCAAGCGAAGCGAAGCGTCGCGCCGGATGTCACACTATATACTACTTATATTAGATTAATGAAAGTGTTCTCAATACATTTTTCTCCATCTCACATTTAGCTTTATGCAGTCAGAATAGTCTAAACCAATTCCCTTGTTCTTGTTCTTTTTTGTTAATGTAGGCCCGAATAATGTAATTGATTATTTTCTATAGACTAAATCATTATCGTATTTTATTTCAGACGGAATTCAATATTTGGAAGACTTGTTAACGCCAAGCCTTGAGCCGAGTTGTTCGAACAGAGGACGCCCTATTCTAAAACTACAAATACTGGCCACCTTACGTTATTTAGTGGATCGGTCGATCAGGTCCCATAGAATGACCTCCTCGTTCCCCTGATCTCACCCCAATGGACTTCATTGTTTGGGGAATGGTCAAGAACATAGTTTATGGCCAGCGACCAACCTCTGTACCTCAGTTGAGATGAGAGCCTACGTAATCCAGGCGTTCTCAGGCATTGATGGAGATAAAGACTTATGTTGCAGAATTTGCCACAGTGTTTTGGAAAGATGTGAGCAATGTGCCGAAGCTTGTGGAGAGAATTTTGAGCACTTGAGGCAATGAAATCTTATTTTGACTTTTGACTTCTTTGACTTCTAATTTCAATACTCCAAGAAAGTAATATAGGCCTACATGAATAGCATTTTTTCATGACGGAAATTTATTGTGCATTCAAGTTCATGACAAGTTATTTTTGGCCGAAAAATCTCACAGAAATTTTACTATTTCGCTGTGAATACCCCGCTGTTGCTCCTCTTGCGAATATGTAGGCTACCTTTATTTTAACAAATTATATTTCACCTATAGGCCTACTAATAATTGCTTCAGCATGACTTCGAAAATTTGAAAAAATGATGTGATAGGTTACTATAATAACCATAATGTTGTACAGAATTGTGTAAAATATGCATAGACTGGCTAAAAAGTAAATTATTTTACTCTTAGTATTCAGTAAGTTTTATTGAAGCGGTGAGCAACGCGCTGCTCGTAGACCACTGGTGATCCACTGGAGCATTTTGGGTGACCCGCTTAATCTCTCAAAAGTGGTCTGCGAGAGGGTTCGCGGGCTAATCATTTTGGTAATTATTCTCAAGCGGTTGTCCACCACTGCAATAAGGCATCAGAATAGAACATCGAAATGGATATACAAACGCATCCTACACTTACAAGTAGGCCCCTATTGCAACAACTGAGGCCTTTAGTGAAGGCCGTATATTGAACCGTAAAGTTATCTAATTTTTGTTTATTGAAACTGTCATTTTGGTACCATTTATATTCGACGCAAATATCTTTAACTTTTCATATCGTTTGGAGAAAGTTGATCATTCAAGATTTATATCATTTCAGGCTTATGGATTATTCCTAGCCCAATTTGTGTTTCCAATCATGAAAACGCAAATCAAACTTAACTATTTACATAATTTGCCAGATATCCATTCTAAAAATCTAAAACCATTAACTATAGATAAATAGGTTGTTTCCTCACGAAGGTTATAAATGCATGTGCAAGTCAGCATAAAATCTAAGCTCCAATTATAAGAAATTAATTAGTCACAGAATCTATTTACTGTAAACTACTGTACATCAAATATTTAATGAAGCAGGCTTTCCTCTCGCAGTGGAGATCCTCCACCTGTTTGTTTAGCACTTCTTCACTCTCGCGACTTTTTCTTTTACAGACCGATTTCAAATTCCGAACTTTTTGTTTACTTCAGCCACTGATCTGAAGTCGTTGCCGACCGCGCTGCAACGATCGGCCAATGTTTGCCACACCTCATCCGTTCGTTTTTTCGCTACCTTCGCTGATATAGGGGCTTCTATTACTTCTTTAAACTCGATGTATCCATCTCGGATATTTGCTTCTTCAGCCTTCGAGAAGGGTGACTTGCGCTTGCGATCACTCTTACTTAAATGTTCTTCCGACTCTGATTTACTTGTGTTATCCCGAAGTATTATTTTCATTACACCACAGTAGCGGTCAATTCACGTCATTTACACCACAGTTTTCTTACAGCTGTCGGTAGAAACTGTGGAATAAAATGTCATACACCGACAGTTTTAATCATAGAAATCTGATTGATTTCAAGGATTAAGTTCCATAGCGAAGACGTTTCTGCTTTTCTGTGTTGAAGAACGAGTTTATTAAAATACCACCGGCGACACTGATGCAGTTGCTGAGATATCTGTGATTTTGACGACCGTCCGTGGACCTCTTACAGCGTTGATATTTCTCGGACTGAAATACATATGTATATAACAGCATTCGTGTGCTGGCCATTACTGGAGGGTTGATCACACAGAAAGATAGCTATTGTTTGTCGACCATTATTGTGTTCAGCAGACGCTTATTGTGAATATAATAAACGGCTAAATGCGTACATGGTACTTAATTATAGCTTAACTTCGTATAGAATTGTTCGATTTCAAAGCTATACCATAGAAGCATTGAATTCACTGTCACTAGGCCCATTGTCTATCAATCAGCAAGATAAACTTATGGCTAAGTGTGAATGACTTATTATTCTAAAATCTTGGTGAAATTACATGAATTGCTAGATTTCTATGTCAGACAATAGAGAAAAAAGTTGAATGTGGAGTGCGTATAACACTAGACGGTAGCATAGTCACTAGACGGTGGTTATCTACTCACATTCATTCGCTACTTTTGATAATGTGAGGGTAAGGAACTCTGGTGTAATTCCGTTACACCACGCGTTTTGTCACTCGCGCTTCGCGCTCGTGACAAAACGCGTGGTGTAACCTACAATTGTTCTGATTCGAAGTTATTTTTAGACTATGGGAATCCCACGGCTGCATGTCGTGCACAACATAGCAATCGGACTATGAAGTTGATGATTTCCAAAGTCATGACTAAGTCGCCGACTAAGCAAAGTCAAGCACTATGAATTAAGTTTTGAGGTCGTGACTTAACATGGACAACGACTTTCTTAAGTCGCCGACTTAGCAAGGACACGACTATGAATACCAGCCCTGATCTGACTACGTATCCCTCTATCACTGTAGAAAAATTCAGCGTCAATACAGTTGTGAAGATTCATTGTTTTGCCAGAACAGTAGCGGCCGATAATTCCCCGCCGCGTCCTTGCAACAAACCGTCTATGCCTGTGACTCACAGTGTGCGTGGTCTGCCGTCTGGCAGTGGCGTAGCCAAGGGGGGCAAAAAGGGTGGAATGTCCCCCCTCGCTATTAGTCTTGTCATCGACAGAAAAGACAGAGAAAGTTGGAAATCATTGATTAAATTAAGTAGGCTGTATTCTAAAATACAGCTACCGGCATTCAAACTTCTATGCAGTTTTGATAAACTCGTAATCGATCACAATAAGCACCATAGATACATTTATTATTCAATTGAATTGAATTGTTTGTTAAACACTTCAAAATGTCCATCGGTCTGCAAAGGAAAGTTAGATCCATAGAAATGGATCTCAGGTCACCGTTAGTGTTCCACTAGAATGGAAATTCAGCTAAAAACGCGGTTCACAAGCGGAACCTATTAGGTGGGCAGAAACCTTCGATATTAACACAGCTTGAATCGGAAACTTCTACTTGAAGTCGCTGTAGATTCCACCCAGGAAGAGGTCTCTGTTTCTTCACAATCGGAAAGTTCAGCGTATTTAGAACAACTTTCGTCGATAAACCATGTGTAGGCCTATCAGATAATCATAAGTTACAGTAAATTGACTTCAAACGAATAGTTCACCATCTCTTCACCAAGAACAATGAAGAACTGTGCGTCGAGAGGCATACTGGCTGCTGTTATCGTTGTCATTGCTCTGCACTGAGAGTATTTCCAAGAAAAATGAACGCGCTTTGCATAGCTGCTGTCGAAACCTTCGATACCATTGATTACAATAGTTGAAATACGGGAGGGCTGTTCTAGAGTAGCAAGCGGCTGCCGCTGACAATCCAATTCTATGGTTAGATCACAATAACAACTTGTGAAGCTATCAGAGAAAGGACAATTCAAACAATGCTACATCAATAGCGCATTGAGCTCGCGCACAGGGAAATCATGATTGGTTAGCCTTATGATGATTGAATCAATTCCCTCGTACACAAATTTCTCACTTCACAACATTTGTTCTTCCAACTTCGCCTACTACGGTCTTATGTTTTTCCTGAATTTATGAAAAATGGAGCCACCTAGCAAAAAACGGAAAATACAAAGTAATTTGACTCTATTTCTCCAAAAATCGTCAACGTCAGCTACGGAGCCTACGGCTGATGCCAATAGACGAGACAAACAATGCGCAGACGATCCTTGCCAGCCTGTTATTCCGCAAAATAAACCTTCAATCGACACCAAGGACATCGACATTGCAGTTGCACTGCGGCTCGACGGGAAATTAAATTACACTGAAAAACTACGATTTATCCGCGGCGTTCTTGATGTTGGAGCAAGCTACAAGCTACCTTACGGTGTTCACGCTAACCGCAAATATTTCTTGAATTATCGTCATTTGTCTGGTCGCTACAATACATTCTACTTTTCGCCGTCTTTGAAAGGTGTTCTCTGTCTTCCCTGTGTACTCTTCAACAACGTCGCCTTGGATTCTTGGTTGAAAAACCTCTTCTCACTTTCAACAGATTAACAGGCAAAGACAGCTACCTCGATACTCACTTGACTAGACAATATCACGAATCTTCGGTGGAACGTATGAAGGTCGCAATCCAAACGGAGGACGGGGGTGGGGTGGATTTGCTTCTAAATAAGCAAATGAGTTGTGAGATTCGACGGAACCAAGATATATTTTGTGCAGTGTTACAGGAAATTGAGACTTGCGGACGATTGAACATTGCTCTTCGTGGTCATCGTGACTGTGGTCCTCTCGTGGTTGTATCGAGTCCCGAAGACATAGATTATACGAGCGGTAATGTACGCTCGTAGCTTTGTTGCAAAAGTCAGCGATGCATAATACAACTTTAGCGGATCATTTACGAAACAGTCCTAAAAATGCTTCCTATATCTCTCCAGAAGTGCAGAACAAAACGATTGAAACCATCAACATCGTAATGACGAATGAATTATCACGTGAAATGAAAGATGCTGAATTCTATGCTATTGGAGCGGATGAGACAACTGACATATCGACGACCGAACAGCTGGTTGTTACTGTGAGATTTGTGACCTCCGGTAATGACGTTCGGGAATTATTTACTGGATTCATCAAGGTTGAGTCAACAGCAGGAGATGAGCTGTCTTCTCATATTTTAAGACACATTGATCAGCTTGGATTGGATAGAAAGAAAATGGCGGCTCAGACTTACGATGGTGCGTCGAATATGAGTGGAAAGTATAAAGGCGTACAAGCAAGGATACGCGAACACTGCCAACACTCAACATTTATTCACTGTTTTTCACACGCGCTCAATCTAGTGCTCAGCAAGTCGTGCGAATTGGCGGAGATTCGGGATGCCATCACAACAATTCAGGCTATCAATTTGTATTTCTGAAATTCAGCTCAAAGAGTAGCCATTACAAAATTATGTCCAGCATCACGACATCAGAAAGTTAAGCAATATTGTGCTACGCGTTGGGTGGAGCTCCATGACTCCATTATTGTGTTTTTTGAACTTCTTGATCCTTTGCTTGAAGTATTTACAGATAATGATGAAGAATTGTCCTTAGTCAAACAAATGACAGATCCCAGTTTTTTGGTAGCGGCACACATCCTTCTTGCGATTTTCGGCTTGACAAAGCAACTATCGGTTCTGCTACAATCCGTTCAACAAGACTATATCTCAGCCATCAATGAGATTGAGGACTTATTACAAACTTTGAGATCGTGGAGGTCTGATTCCGAAGATCACCATTTTTATCTATATTTTCGAAGGCCAACTCATTATACAGGAAGCTAGAAAACGACGAAGATGCTTCTATTCCTAAAACGAGATTAGTCGGTCGTCAGCGACATCGACATAATGTCCAAACCAAGACAACTGCGGATTATTACAAAATTGTGATTTGGTATCCAATACTCGATAGAGTGATCTGCGAGCTACAAGAACTATTTGGTCGTCACGCTACAGAAGCCATGAGAATGTCATCCCTCTTACCCAAGAAATGCATATCCACAGACTTCTCCAACGTCAAGGGGTGCATTGAGCAGTGCCTCTCATTCTTGGATGATGGAATTGGGACAGTAGAAATCGAGTTTCAGAGATGGCAAAGGAAGTGCGTAGCGTTGGATGAGCTCGGAGAAGACAACACCAGTTTGATCCACATTTTGAATTTGTGTGACGAGTCTTTGTATCCGAATATCCACAAACTTCTAAAACTCTTCGCAACATTTCCAATTTCTAATTCAACATCGGAACGTTCATTCAGTTGCATGAAAAGATTAAAAACCTATCTCCGTTCGACAATGAATGAATCTCGTTTGAACGGATTGGCAAAGTTGTCTATCCACAAAGAGATAAAGTTGGACTACAATGAATGCATGAAAATGTACTCACGTAAATACTCACCAAGGATGAGGATTCAGTGACGGTGATTCAGGCAGAGGATTTGTTCATATAAGTACTGAATATATTCCATGGTTGATAAATCCATTTTTTTCATTTGAGTAAGTAAAGTACATGTACTTTGTACACTATGCATTACACGTTCATACAGCTGATGACTCACAAAAAGTAGGCCTCTTATGAGTCTATGCTCTATTAGGCTACCTGTATTATACTGTTATACATGCATATAGGGTAAACCTTAAGTTTGACGCCCCCCATTTTGCAGAATTTTTAAATATGGTAAAATAACACTTTCCAAGTTACAATTATATTAGAATTTTTTAGAAAATCAGTCAAGAAAACAATTTTTTTTAATTTCGTTCATGAAACTGAGGTCAGTGAGACCACAATAATCGATTGGCTTAACTTCATACGTGAAGTATGCGGTTTGCATTTGACGAACAACCCACGTCTAATCGGTGGTCCTGGGCGTATTGTGTGTATTGATGAAAGTAAGTACGAACCACATCGAAAATATGTGGATGCGTGCTAAGCAGAAGTTTCGTCGCATGCACGGAACCAGTCCCAACCTTTTCAATTCTTATTTGGAGGAATGGCTGTGGTTTCAGCGTCATCCTACGTTGAGATTCCAAGGAATTGTGCTCAATTCGAGAAGAATACAATCTCTTATGAATATGTACTATTTTATAATATAATTGTAACTTGGAATGTGTTATTTTACCATATTTAAAAATTCTGCAAAATGGGGGGCGTCAAACTTAAGGTTCACCGCATATAGGTAATGAGTAATTAATTCTAGATACTATACATGTAGACGTGGTATGTCCCCCCCTCCCCTCCTCCAACAACTCCTGGCTACGCCACTGCCGTCTGGTATTCCCTGCTTGTTTAATTGTCCTCGCCGTCAAGTGGAAAGCTTGACTGCTCGTTCAGTCTCTTGCATGGTCTATCACAGCAACGCGCACAACGAGCCCAGTGGTTTGATTAACAATTATTAGCACCAAGCGTCGCCGCAGCAAAGGATATTTAAATACATATATGCGCCTTCTTTCTTCATCTATCGTCAGTTTCGTGATCGCACCTGTGCTTTTGTCATTTACTTGCTTCATCCATCACAGTACATGGAATGTTGCTTACGAGACTACCTCACTGAACTACAGCATTATTGACGTATCGAAGTGATAGATAACTCTTTCAACGATACTGAATTATCATGATAACTCGAAAATTATGAACGCTCGTGTGCAGTCAGTAGAGATTTTCCACGCAAGGAAGCAATCAAATTCCCTCTCAATGTATTTATGCAACAGGATTTAAACCATGCATCTCATGTTATTGTGCATCAAACTACATAGAAAGGGTAAGTTTCAAAATGCAAGCTCAATTTTTACTTGCAAGTCAACATGCAGCAACTTATGGGTTATCACCCCCACTTTCTTCCACTACCCAATTTCTCCAAAACTTTTAAAATGAACCAATTGTCACAAAACTTCGTCATGCCAACGTAGTTGGGTATATTTTCCACCCACAGAAAAAGATTTATGCAAATCGGACAAGTAGCCTACTTTCAACACTAGAAAGACCAATAAATTTCACTACCTAGAAGGACCAAAGCGGTCAAAATTGACCGGCATATCTTAAGTAGTTAATTAAACTGTTTCATCCATTCAGTTATAAATATTCACTTACAGTATTACATCAGTTATTATTTTAGTCATTACCCAGTATGTCCGATGTCATAATATCACATCTAAGCCTGTGTTGCATAAAATGACATGTATGTACATGCTATCATGTATGATGATGTGATTACAAGAAATTGAAAAAATAGTGATAGTTTGATGATTAGAAAGATTCCATCAAAGTCGATTACCACAGAAATTATGTAGTTTACATGAAAAGTTTCTTTTGAACATCCAATCGACTTGGCTACAAAATGAAACAATATAAACTACTTCACTTCTGTAGCAATGAAACATGTAGCAACTGCCTCTTTTTTACCATTACGCAGCAACTTTTGTTGCACATTTGTATTATGCTATAGATTTATTTGAATAGTCATACTGTCATCTTCTCCGCCAAGGCCAACATTCTCGCGATTCTTGAATCGACTGCA
This sequence comes from Prostheceraeus crozeri, assembly GCA_907163375.1. NCBI lineage: Eukaryota > Metazoa > Platyhelminthes > Polycladida > Euryleptidae > Prostheceraeus > Prostheceraeus crozeri. Next base: position 701,660 of record CAJQUW010005941.1, on the reverse strand, counting down.
ATGTGTTTGCGGTTGGCCCACTTCTGCTTTGTCTCTGTCTGCACATTGTCTTGAAATACAGTACACATGCTGTCGCTGTGATCAATCGTATGTAGCTGTCATTCGAAATAGTATCGATGATTTTATTCCCGCCATATCAATGAGGTTGAAAATCACCTCCATTGGCAAACGCCGACTACCAGCTTTGCATGAATGGCATCTCGACATCTGGTCGAAAACAACAACTCCACATTTTGCAGTGTTGCAACATGTAATTGTTTCAGGAATCCTTTTTGGATTCAAATTCTTGATAAACGCACGACGCTGGATCCAATCATTGTCGATAGCTTTTCCCTGCAGACACTTGCTCATGTTCGAAATCACAAGAACAAATATCCATCCAGTCCTTGAACGTGATGCTGCAGAAGTTCAGTTGTTTCGTGATCAGTTCCACTGTCACTGTCAGAATAGTCCGCATGCTAGTCACTACATGCATTTTGTATGTCTTCGTCGTCGTTCGAATCATTCCAATCGATTCTTTGCAACTCAGTCAGTAACCATGGTCAGTAACTGAATAGCAATGAGCCTTCTTGGCCACTCATTGCTTCGATCACCTTTGACCATACGGTTGGTAATGAAACAGTCACCATATCAAACAGTCACTGACTAATGAATTCCATGACCTTATTCATCATCTGCTCTCCATGGCTCTTTGTTGCTTGTTTGATGACATCAATCAATGTTGATTGTTGATATACCACAGGAATTTGTGCAAAACTGCAGCAAGAAATGATATTCAGCACGTGTTTCTGCATATCAAATTTTCAATAATAAATCACAATAAAATTGTGAATATGCGGGATTTTGGAAAGGATTCGCCATGGTTCAGCAGTAACAAATTAGAAGTCAAAGTCATAACAAATTATACGTAGCCTATGGTTGACCTTTCCATGTGAAAATCATTACTCATGCGATACATTTCACTCACTTTTGACAATCCAGCAATCTTGTTTGAGACTAACTTACACGCTTATTCCAATTTCTATTTGAAAATTGAATTAAAAGTACAAAAATTCTAAGCGATATTAATAAGCGGTCATTTCATTCCGGTCCTTGTAGGTAGACACACAGAAAACAAAGAAAGCAGTTGGTCCAATCAAATTTTGATGTGACTAATATGAAGCCACTACATATTCAAGAAAAGTCAAGATAAACTAAGTCGGAATATCGAATATTATAGAAACTATAGCACTTCGTAGTTTAGCAGCGGTCAAAAATGACCGGTAAAGACGATAAAGTCAAATGTTCCAGTGTCAACATGCAGGTTGATCTGACTTCGTCTGTTCGATGCATTTTACATTCGTGTACTGTGTGCATTGTACTCTCTCTGTTTTCGTCTCATCCACTGCTATTTTAAATCTTCCCACGACCACTATCCACCACACTTTTTTAAGTTAAATATTTAAGTGTGCGGGATGTGCCTCTGGTCATAATTGTTACTTCACGAATATCTCAAATCTAGTGCTATTGGCTCAGATGATGGGGTCAGAAGAATGCCGATTCAAATGTACATGTAGAAGATTCTGATTCCGAAGACTAAATCATGAATCACTTTCCTTTGTTTTATTGACGCTTTTTAGCTGCTACTTGGGCAGCAGTCCGAGTTGATAATGATCACATATTTTGCTGTTTTACTGACGTTTTATAGGTAGTTGTTATAAATTTAATAGTCTTCCAACAGAAATTGGCTAATTGTGAAATTCCGCAGTTCGTTGGTTCGTTTTATATACTTTTGTTAAGAAATTTGTTGTTTTCAATTTCACTTGTTTTCAATTTTCAAAACATGTACTAGGCCTAATGGGTCAAATTCGTAGCACATGAGCTTTAAATTCTCTAGAATTAATTCTTGATTAACCACATTCATAGCGTTCCATTATGTTGTAGCAGCTCAACCACAAATTTTATCGGTGTCAGTATATTTCTACAATTAAAAGCCACCATCGGCTGGCATCAATGATTACATGAAAGTAGGACTTCATGTCCATTAAATCTAGCAAAATTCGCAAATTTTCGTTTCACACTTCAACAGACCATGAGCAAAGAACAAGATGTTAAATTTTTGTTTATCTATATCAGAGGATCCCAACCTTCATAGCATCGTGGCATATAATTGAACTCACAAAGTTTTCTCCGTACACCACTCAACTTCTCTATTCATGAAGCCACATGGCAATTTAATGACCAAAAGGGAAGATCGCATAAACAGAAGCTGTTCATATAGATACTAAATTTCCTGTATTCAGATAAAGTGCGCGCCAGATTGTAATGATGAATGTCAGTGAAATCTTTAGTTGAGCATGTTTCTTTGCTGTCGCTGCAATTTGCGGGTGAACATGAGAGATTCATACAAATAGCCATTCTTCAATGTTTTTAAATCATGCATGTCTTTATTATTTTAAATGCTTACGAAATGAAATTTTATGAGATTCCTAGCGTAATATGCTTATTTTAGCGTGGAGTTTCATTCAAAGTCTGATCCACCAAGGTTTTTGCTAGCGAAAGTCGCGTGCAAGACATTCTGTGAAGAATCTGTGCGGCCCTCAGCCGATATTTTTCTCAAAATCCAATTTTTGAGAAATTGACGAATCCACAGATTGTGAATGAGAGAGAAATTATGCGGATATAGGCTATCCTTGAGATTTGTACGCAGCCAGCCTTCCATCCAGCTTTGATTAATTGATTTGCCGCTGTATTTATAAGAATCAATTTCTCTGATGGATTAATTTTTCCAATTTGCCAGAAAAAAATTCGTAATAGGCCTATTCATATGCGCACATGCAAGTTTTTCTTGCATTACGTCATTATGTCACTATTCTTTGCTTTTCAAAGGATGGTCCCTTCATGGTGTATGAACATAGCTTCATTTCCAAGGTTTTCAGGTCTCTGTCGTGATGTTGCATCGTGGCTATATTCAGACTTGACTTTCACTGGTTTTGTGCCTATGTGTCATTGATTGTTGAGCTTCTGTCTATGCCCGATATCATTAATTTTAATTTATTTAATTTAACCACAACATCTGTAACCGAAGTTACAATCAAAGTGGATATACAAGGAAATATAACAGCAATGACACATCATCTATCAACAAATTAGAAAGTTATGTTTGATTTAAGCAGATGAAATTTCAATAAGCGCTTGAAAATATGGAATCTTCTTTCATTCCGACACTTTTCGGGAAGGGAGTTCCACAACCGAGGTCCAAGGACATGAAATGAAAAATTAGAGGAACGATGGGTCACATTTGGTTGGTGCAGCAATGATGATTGATGGGAACGTAAGGTAAAGCGAGACATTAAAGAATTTGGGTAGGAAATAAGTTTATCCAAATAAATCGGCGCATTTCCATTAACACATTTGTGTACCAAACAACAAATTTTGAAGTGTATACTTTTCCGGATAGGAGGCCAATTCAAGTTATATATTACTGTCGAGGTCGGTTGGAATCGACGTAGAGATTTTATCAAACGAGCACAAGAATTCTGGATCCGTTGAAGCCGCTGAATTTTGTTAGCTTGACAAATGCTAAGAATAGAATTGCAGTAACTAATTCGTGACAAAACATGCGAGGAGCAAATCATTCTACAGACATTTTCACCAATGTAATGGCGAATTTTATACAAATGACGAATAAAAAGAAAAGCTCTTTTGAATACATAATTAATATGACTATCAAAAGATAAGTCAGTATCAAAAAATACACCAAGATACTTGATACAATGAGTAATTTGAGCAGGAATTTCTATAAACTTGTTATCAATATCTATGATATTACCACAACATTTAGGCTTTACAATAAGAATTTCAGATTTCTTTGGATTCAGTTTCAAACGGCTTGCAATAAGAAAGTCAAGTAAATGTGCAACACAGTATTCCATACTTAAACATGAATGAGAGTCCAGTTGATGAAAATGCTTATATATACAAATATCATCAGCATATAAATGATGGGAGAAATCATAGGAAGAAATTATGCTGCTGATATGAGTTACATACAGTGAACAAAGACAAGGGGCAAGTACAGATCTTTGGGGCAAGCCACATGTCATCAATCGTAATGCGGAGGTGACATTATTAATATGAACAGAAAATGTACGATTTGTCAAAAAGTCTTTCAATAAAGATAGCGTTTTATCTCTGAAACCGAAGCATGAAAATAGACGATGGACAAGAATATAAACGCTACTAAATCAAACGCAGATGATAGATCAAATAGAATTACGCATGTAAAGTATCCATTGTTTTTAGATTCAATGAGGTCATTTGTAAAATGTGTAAGAATAGTCTCAGTGGAGTGATTTTTCCGATAAGCCGACTGAAAAGGTGAATACAAATGATTTGATTCCAAATGTAATTGAATTTGCTGCAAGACTATTTTCTCAATAAGTTTCGTTACCAAGGGGAAAGATGATATAGGCCTGTAATTCTGCAGAAATTCTTTGTCATGTTTGCGATCTTTAATGACGGGCATAATCATTGCACTCTTTGCTTTCTTAGGAATTGAACCATTACACAGCGACAAGTTAACAATGCGACATAATACAGGTGACAAGTCTTGAATAAGCAATTTCATGAGCCAACCAGGTATAGGATCTAGATAATTTGTCTTAAGTTTTAAATTATACAGGATACACTGAATGTCTTCAATAGAAACAGGCAAAAAATCACACATAGCACCAGTAGAATTATTAATCAAATCATAAGGGAAGGTAGTAGGATAGAGGTTATCGCGTAATTCACAAACTTTACCAACATAATATTCAGCAAATTTCTCCGAAAGATCAAAGTCATTATCACAAGAAGGTAAAATGTTTTCTTGACTATTCGTCTGCATAATAGATCTAATACCTTTCCACATTGAAGCACTGCAAGTGTCATTGTTAAACAATTTGGAGTAATAAAAGACGTTTTGATGCATTTATCACATATTTGACTTTATTTCGCTGGCTAACAAATTTATCTCGATCAGAAGAGTTCTTAGATTTTCTCCATATGCGCTCCAATCGACGCCTTTCTCGGATAGCAGAGTTGAGTTCTGAGTTGAACCAAGGAGAGGGCTCACGTATCATTTTCGTTTTTCGGACGATGGGTGCATATGTATTCAAGAGTGAGGATAAAATATAGTTATAATCATCAAGTAAGGATGATGCTGAACTGAATGATAGGTTTGTAATCAATTTCTATCATATATTTTGGATTCTAACAGATCTGCTCTGAAATTATCAAAGTGAAAGGTATTCCATGATCTTACCAAGGAAATGTCATTTCTATTGTGAGGTTTGAATATATGAATAGATGCAGTTATCATTGAATGATCAGTAATACCAAGGTCATGACAACATACATCATGAATAATATCCTCATCAGTTCGAGAAATAAGCAAATCCAATGTATGACCTGCTGAATGCGTTGGAAAATCAACATGTTGAACCAGACCATATTGGTTTATGAGTCGCAAAAAAGAATTAGCAGAATAATCGAGAGAGTCAATATGAAGGTTGAAATCACCTAAAACAATAAGATGTCTTAGGTTATTGGTATTTTCAAGAAAATTCTCAAATTCCATAAGAAATTCAGGTACAGAGCTTTTAGGTGGTCGATAAATCACAGCAATAGTCAGCACAAATTTTTGAGGTCCGCTAAATCTGACGACAAGATTCTCGAAGGACGTTGCTTCAGGCGAATAACATACTGAGTTCTCAAGAACAGCATTAAAAATAATTCCAAGCCCACCACCCTTTCTTCCACCAGGTCGTGAATGAAAAACACTTCGATAACCTACTGGAGTAACACTTCGTATAATAATGTCATCATCAGACTCTGACAACCAAGTTTCGGTTAGACAAAAAAAATCCATCTTCTGCGATAAGAGCTCAGAGATGATATGATTGACACGTTCTCGAGTTGCTAGTGAGCGCACATTCTGAAGTCCAAGAGGAATATGTTTCGAAGCTTTGTTACAGTCTACTTTCACGGGAGAATGCATCTTTCCTGATACATTGCGTCAATTTTGTAAGTGTTTTGGTCTACGAGAAGAATCACAAGTATGAATTAATTGATTTATTGGAGCAGCGAAGGTGTCCCAATATGTTGAAACTACTATTTCAGGACCAGGTGGTAAGATGCATCTTTTATTATTTCATGTGCCATACATCATAAGACGCACATAACACTCTCAGTAAAATTTGTACCTCCTAATTTTTTGGAACTCGTCTTGTCATTGCAGCACATTCTACAACTTACTGTGTGGCCTATTTCCTGTTCATTGTCATGGTTGGATCCTTGCTTGCACCGGTCAACAAGCACAGAATTTTGAGGTAGATATTTATAACTGGGCAAGTTTTTAACAATTTTAATTGAATTCATTTTCAGCATTTGACAGAACTTGTGCAAACAATTTCTGTGCACTCTAATAATCTGCTTTAAGAAGGTTGATTTCCAGGAACCCAACTGTCCCATGGTAAGTTGTCCATGGTGGTTTGTGTGTGAGAATGTAAATGAACAACAGCATCGAGGAAAGAAGTTTGATTTTTTGGATGTGATTCGTGAATTGGTTGCAATTCATAAAATCACTGCATGGTGACGTGTGTTTCTCAGTCATATCATGGGACAAGCTGGTTCAAACAATCTACTCTAAGAAGTTTGTGGAAGCTGTTCAGCGAAGTACTTCTACCCACCTTAACAACTAAAAACTGATGGGTTTTCTACGCTTAGCTTAGAAATTATCGACACATCAAGCATCATGCAGACGTACTCATGCTCAATTTTTTCGAAATGTGTATTTTTTAACTATTTTAGATACCAGGTGCTGTAGATTTTCTTCTAGCATGTTTCTATTTGCAAAGTTTGCTTTTATCTTAGTAAAGCCATTTGGAAATTCACCTTTTCCGTTCGTTGTCTTATGATTTGTAATTCATTTGTGTGAACTTTGTCTGTATTTTCAGAACTGAAGTCATCGTCAGTGGTTTTGCTGGTTTTTTACTATATATGTACAATCTTATCTTATCATGCCGATCAGATATTTGATTGAGAATCTGTTGGTTTGAAAAGGATAAAGAACCCAGCTTAGTCAGCATTGGATTTTTTCACCATCGCAAGTATTGCTCATCTTCTACAGCGTTGCATACTGTAGTGCGTATGTCGGTTGCTGGTCGACCGACAGTTGGCGACATTTGGTTGACCGACTCGCGTTTGGACGGTCGGCCGAATGTCGCGTTTTGAAAGTCGGTCGACGGTCGCATAGTCGCTTGCTTGAAAGTCTGTTAATGGTTGGCTTGACCAACCGTCGGTGAGTGACGGTCGGTGCTCCCATACATCTGACCTTCCTGCCGACGGTCGATCAATGGTCTAGTGTCCAACTACTCGACTCTCAGCCGACCGCCGCATTTCCCACAGGGTAGCAACTCGATGACCTGCTATTGCCTTCATGCTGAACCTCAAGAGAATCTTCTTAACCCTTATCGGGCCACGTGTTTAGGTGAGCGCTTGTTGGCCACGCCGTAACATTTTGTTACAAAATATTTTGAAACTTCACGATTATCTCAATACATGCGTGCTTGAAAGAAAACCGCGTCTTCTATTTTTATTCATGCTCTTAATCTAAGTATATCAGAATAAGTCTATTTAAGCGTTACAGTAGCATTCCTCATGTACATTGATAGACCTGACCAAATATCTGAGTATGTGAATACTAATTTATGTTGGTTATTTGTGTTTTTGATAATACGTACATAACCAATGGTGTATTTTATTAGTAAAATCAATCTCTCAAATATCTACGTTTACGCGGTATGCATTCCTAAATCTTACTGTTGATTTTGGAGAATGGAGAGGTACATAAAGTAAAAGCATGACCATTATGAATAGCTGTTCAGTGCCTCTGTCATTGATACGAGTAGCAATGCATGCAATTCTGTGCGTGTGTTTCACTGTGTGTTTATCCGCCAGTGCCACCGATAATGAGCTACCACATCCTCACACGATTCATACAATGTATGACACAGTCGACAATTTGCAGCCAATGTTAGACACGTCTCAATCGATCGAGTGTATTATTGGCGAAGATGTTTCCAAGTCCTCAAATTGGCCATTGTGTTATTCGTGTTTCTGAATGCCTGACGTGTGAAAATGCATAGCCAGCGACGATTGACATTTATAAATGCTGTTAATGCTATTCTTGAAAATAATATCGATGAAATAGATTCTGTCAATGAAACCGAGGAGGATGAAAGTTATCATGAAGATGCAAACGTTACCGAAAACTTTGAAGCCATTGATCGTAATGAAGACAATGAGTTCGAGGATAATGAAGGTGATATTGAAATCTTCAGTGAAGACTCTTCTGATAGTGAATCAGAGCTAGATGAAGGCGACCATGGTGGTGAGTGAGCACGTAGCGAACAACATTTTGTATAGTGAAAATCCACCTCCTTTGAGAAGTTGGCAAAGAAATATTCTAACTCAAACTCCGCGAAATCTTGTGCAGCCTGATACTGAGTTGGATGGATTTTTGTTGTATTCATCGGAGGACATCATCCGTTTTGTGCTACGTCATACAAATCGTGAAGCTCATGATATTCATGGTGACAAATCGTACATGAAACTGTTCTCTTATAAAGAGTTTCTGGCTTGTATAGGCATTCTCATCAGAAGTGGTGTTGACGGAGACAATTTTTCTGCTTTGGATGACATGTGGTCCGCCGTTGATGGTCGACCATTCTACCGAGCGGTGATTTCAAGGAATAGATTCAAATTTTTTTTGAAAACAATTCGATTTGATAATTACCGGACGCGAAATGTTCGAAAGGAGTCAGACAAGTTAGCAGCTGTGTCAGAAATGTGGATTTTGTTCGTCAATAACTTGCGACACTTTTACATCCCGGCTGATTCCCTAGTAGTGGACGAGCAATTACTTGGCTACAGAGGGCAAGTGCCCGGGAAAACATACATTCCGTCTAAACCAAAGAAATACGGACTCGAAATTTTCTGGTTGTGCGAAAGTGGTACAGGATTTGCTTTGAATGGACAGATATATCAAGGTCGTCGACATAATGAGCCGGTACACGGAAATTTGGGACATGATGTTGTAATATAAGCCTTTCTGAACCATATTTTCAAACAAATCGTGATATAGTTACGGATAATTACTTCGCATCGTACATGCTGGCGACAAGTCTACTACAAAATGGACTTACTCTTCTTGGGACCATACGGAAGCATCGTGTTGAGATTCCATCAATTTTGAAAGAAAATCGAGAAGCACTTACGAGTGATTTTCTCTATGATCATCAAAACAAAATTACTTTGGTGGCTTATGCACCTAAGCGAAATAGAAAGGTGATACTTTTGAGCTCATCACATGGTATGGGTCAAACATCTTCCCAAGACACAATACGACGACCGCAAATGATCCTGGATTATAATAAGGGGAAAGGTGGAGTAGACCAGATGGACGGCAACATTGCAGAATTTGCGTGTGTAAGAAAGACGGTAAGATGGCCGCTTCTTGTTTTCTTCAATGTGATTGACGTAGCATGCAATAAAGCATTTATTCATATGAAACGTGGTGGATATTTGCAAACAAGGAAACGTTTTCTTCGCAATTTATCACTGCAGTTGTGTTCGCACTTTGCAAAAGCGCGTCATTCTATGAATACCAGATTGTGTAAGTCAATAAAGCAAGCAGCAGAGCTGTTAGATTTTTTGCCTGAACATGAGCCTCAGAAACCATCCCAAGCTAATCTGGGAAGATGTTCGCACTGCTCAAAAGTGTCAAGAAAAAGGTGTGACAGATGTCAACGATTCATTTGTCCAACACATCGAATTCTTGTAAAGCAATGTCTTTGCCAAAATTGCTAACACATGAATGATTGACAAGTTTATTATTTGTAACATTTTGTTACGGTGTGGCCAACATGTACAAAATAGTGAGTATAGTTTTCATAAATTTGGTTATTTTTCTTTCATATTTGACATGGAACATGAGTAATATATAATATGCATGGGTTTATAACCGCAAGGTCGGATCTTCGATAAAAAAGTTTTTATTTCATAATGAAAAAAATTGCAACATTTTGTTACGGCGTGGCCCGATAAGGGTTAAGCGTGATCATATCATAACCATCCTGCCCACTGGCAGAGCAAAATAACAGAATCAAAGACAATGATTTCAATTAACTTTGAAAGATGCAAGGGTCCACATCACCATTCAGATTCATGAAATAAAACATGAATTTAGTGAATCAGAAAATCATGCCGGTGGAAACTGAATTAAAAACTTGAAATTTCAGCCAAGAAATTACGAATAAATGCCGTTATTTTTTCATGAAGATTTCCATTATAATACGGATCATGAAACTTCCTTGATAATCAGCTTAATTTCCGCTTAGTTAGGATGCTCACTATAGCAAATATTCATTCCTTTTGATATCCAACTTGTTTCATACTACTTATATAGGAGAGTCATCTCGGTAGTATGTAAATTTGCAAAATTTTGACATTTTTAAAACTGCTCAAATAATTTTTTGGACCACGGGAACGTAATCTCCTCAAAAAACTGAATCTTTTGATATAAAAATTTTCACCAAATTTTTTGAGTCGACACCATAGAGTTGGTGTACGTATTAGGTAGAGTGGTAACTCCGCATTTATTAAACCCCCACTGTGTATACACATTCGATTTCATTAAATGAACTCAAAGGAAATACAGGTGGAATTGTTTCAAAATGTGAGATGCAAATTTTTGCAGTTCTGCAGAAATTACAACGGAATTAAGTGATCGATTATGATTGTAATGCAGAAGGAATGATGGTATTTCACAGATTCTCATGACTGCCTTGGAGCTTTAATGTTTGCTAGATTAGCAATTCGATATGTTCCTATTACTTTCATGCTCAACCTCAAGAGTATTTTCTTAAGCGTGATCATATCACAGGCAACCTCCACTGGCACAGCAAAATCACATAATCAAAGACAATTACTTCATTTAACTTTGAAAGATGTAAATGGCTCCACATCACTATTCAGATTCAAGAAATGAAGCATGAATTTAGTGATCAAATCATAAAATCATCACGGAATTCTAGAGGGGCGGAAGCAAAGGCTACTAGTACTACTTCTCCTTCCAGGCCGATGAATATAAGTAGTATATACTTTATTACTAGGTTTGTAAAGAACAATAATATCAAAATGTTGCACGCTGTTAATGCGGTATAATACATATAGAAAACGCACAATTTTTACGTCATTTCTTTACTTGGAAGTTTTACTTTGAAGTTTACGTAGCTTTCGTTCAGTTGGCAAGGTGTCCTTATTTACAAAAGGTTTGACATTCAGACGTTTTAAAACATTTCGCGAAAACAAATTAAACAATTTTCTTCCCAATATCTGGAAGCAACGATGTCCTTTAGCACAACACGCATTAACAAGTAATGGGCAAGTATCATATACAACTGGTGTTATTGCTTTAATGAACAATTCTTGATGTCTATCCTTTCGCATGAAGTCAGACATCTGCTGTTGATCGGACCAAATTTGATGAAAGAATTTATATATAGTCACACAGATGCTAAAATTTATGGCAGATGGACGAGTAAGGCCTCCTCTTGAAACAAATTCGAAGAGGGCAGTTCTGGTCGTTCCACTGTCAGAAGAAGACGAGTCAACATCAACACTGGCTTCATCAATCAAGAAAACCTTACAATCATTGCACTTTCTAGCTCGAACAACAGACCGACCAAAGCATCCGGAAGCATAATACACCAGTGTCTCTTCCGATGGATCTCCGAAGTCGCTTGAGAATTCTAGTGCACTGCTTAGCCATTCGACATCAGTATCGTCCACAGATAGGTCTGCACTTTCTGACGGGAATAAGTCATTTTCGGACGTTGTCTCACTGGCTGCATCTTCCAACATTTTTTGTTGCATGAGATTGAGAATTCTAATTTTTTTCTCAGCTTGAAGTATTTGTCGGATTGAAACAAAATACGACGCTCCATTCACCTGTCAATAAATGCCAAATCTACCTTCAAGGGGGTCGGACTGCAGTTTTCCAAGGAGGACATAATCGAAGGAGTGTTTCTCAATTAAATAAACTGAGATATCCGCTAGCGCTTTACATGTTGTGATACAAGCAGCGAACGTTTCCGATGTAAGACCAGGCTTTTTGCTCTCTTTCCACGCAATAAACATATTCGCTGCTTGTCTGAGAAAGTCAATCTTCCAATCATCTGATGACAATATTGGCTCAGAGTACTCCTGCCTTTTTCGGATTCCTGGAAGGAAAATGCATCATTAGATATTGGTTCTCTAATCCGATTTTCAGCTACATCAAAGAAAATCTATAGTTTATTTTTAGGGAACACTGCATGATTTTATGGATTTAATTGCTGCAACGCTGTAACTTGCAGCCTTAAGAAAAGTCTAAGAGGAAGAAATAACACCGGGCGTTAACATTAGTGTATTATGAAATTATGTAGTGTGTAGAAATGAAAATACATTATAACTTAATAACGATTTCTGGAAATTAGCAACCCACCGTATTGATACAAACGATTATTTCGTAGGTAGGCCTACTTTACCTTAACAGTATTATTCATAACCGTGCGGCGGCCTTCCAAATTTTGGCCTCAATCAAATATCACGCAGAACATATTGCATGTTACTTCAGGACACGAACATGTGGACAAGAATCATAAATTACACATTCATGACGAAACGTCAAAAATTAATAATAAGTAAAAATTGCAATGTTTGTATTTGACGGAATGAATTATCTATAGACGTATCAACATCGTCATATTGATTTAACTCAAGTAGCTTATTTAATAAATATTTTTCATACCTTTAAATGGAGACTTGACATTTTGTATATTCCACAATTTCAGGAAGAAATCAACCACAAGAGCTGTATTTTCCCATCCATTTTCTCGATAGAATCTAAGACCAGCGACGACAGATTCCGAAAACACAGCTGAAAAGCAGAGATAATAAAAATAATGGTAGTAACCAAATTGGACTACATCTATCTATTTTAATTGCAATATAAAAGCACGGAATTCCGTCCATGAGAGCATTATACATAGTAGTTAGTGCACTTCATGTAATAAAATCAATTAAGTAATTAGTTAGCTAGTCAAATCAGCAACGACCTAGGTATTCTGAATTAGACAAATTTTTAAATATATGCTGAACAATACATACTCACACGGAATTCTGTGCACACTCATGAATGATTAGGGAGCTATTGCTTAATGTCAGATACGTACATAATTTCGCAACTTACATAGCGCGAGTGTTGGAGATGTGCGCTGAATATTGCTTGGATTCAACGCGTTCCTTTGTAAACGATGTGCTATTTTCAATGCCTTGCACTCCTCTCGCTCATACAACCGTCGAATGTGACAGAAATCTGCTCTTGTCTCTTGTATTATTGTTTCAAACCCACTCGGTATAACAAATGTTCCCTTCCGCTGCCAGTTATTATAAATATTCTTTAGGTTATGAGTAGGATCCATAATAAGAAAGAGGTTCTCTCCTTGGAGGCACGGATGAGGAATTGAAGATTGAGGAGAACCATCACAAAGTCTCTTATACACCGCGCTATAAAAAATGCAACATCACATTAAAATACCGAAAATGGGTATCATCTACAAAAATGACGGAATAATTTCTTCATATTTAACGAAATAGTCTGATAATAGTGACGCAATTAAACGCAATTATTTATTGATGTTGGTAGACATCGAATGATGTACCCACTCCCGTGGATTCACACCTGAATTTGTAGGCTAGGAACATAAAATAAATTAAACTAAGCCAAATATTGATGATTCATTTATTTGATATAGGCCTAACTTAAGCGTATTATGGCATATTCTAGTAAACAGTACAAATATGCACCTGACATCTCCTAGCCTATAGAAGCAATTAAATAGTCTCTTTAGTCATTAGATAGTTATCTTTGTTTTCAAATGCAATTAAATAGGCTTAGTTATTACATATTACATTAAAGTATATTCTTAAGACGACATATTTACGTTAATTGAATATCATCCATTAAAGCACGAGTACATTCAGCAAATACATTTCTCACTTACCGATTGACTGGATGATTGTCGGCACCGAGAGCAATGATAGTGAATCCAAGGTCTCCGAGTTTGCGAAGAAGGTTATCGATGCATTCGTATAGAAAATCAGTCGTCATTTTCGAAACGGGAATTAATTTGACAACATCCTTGAATTTCCCAATTAGTGAATGTATCATTACAACCAGCAGGGTTTTTGCGACATCACCTTCATTGGAAAGACCGACAAATTCACCACTCTGATATTCTACTCTAGCAGTGTATATCTCGTCGAAAATCATAATGCAAATTTTGTCTTTATCACCCAAGCTTGACAAACGTGAGCGTAGGTAGGATACATCAAGATCTGATGGACGCACATTTAATCCAGAAGAGAGTTGTTGTAATCTTCTTATCGATGGCAAAAAGAAGAAATTACTCAGCTTCTTATACAGTGCTGTGCTCACCATTTTCCATTCAAAACTAAGTACGATCGTATCCGAGCTGTACCTCAACTGATGGGAACCAAGAAGCATGAGACGCAACTGACTGATAATAAAATACAAGAGATTCTCATGGGCAGAAACATCGTTGCAGAGCAGCACCGATTCAAGCATGTTAGCCGCAGATTCAATTATGTTGTCACTGTTTGCAAGCGGTTCCCCTTGCGATTCACACATAGGTTTAAGAAATGCTAAAATATTCGATATTTCAGTTGAACTGCTGACTTGGTTTGCCACTTGTAATAGATGATTGAACTGTCGTTTTGGCAAAGGATTTCTGTCGACGAAAACGAAGAATTTCAAGTCCTTTGAAATGACTACAGATGCTTTCAGCGACGGATTTTCCTCCAGGTCAGTGATAAATTATAAAATCAACTTGTTCTCACCTTTCACCATTTGGTAGCCACGAGGTACAATAAAATTGTCATTTTCTATTTCGAGAAGCATTTGGTCGAACGTTTGAAAAGTACCACTCAACAAAGCCTCTTCGTTTGCTTTGGCTATGATTTTGTTTTCTTTGTCAAGCCTATCTTCGGAAGATACTGTGGTTTGTCGCGATGTGATCACAGTCTTGCTCAAGTGCGGAAAGTTAGGATGTATGCGAGGATATGCGCCAGGCTTTATTTTCTTCTTATCGTCGCTTTCAAAGTCAACTGGTAGAAAATGTTTAGCGCAGACTTTCATCATGTCCGTTACTTCATTAACACTTTTGAGATCAGCGCGTTGTATATTCAAAAACCATTTGTTTCGTAGATTCTTGTCGTATGGAAAACTGAAAAATGACACTTTTTTAGTTCCATCAGTCTTATACCCACTTTTGCAACCTCCAACACAACATTTGTATGGCATAGTAAGTAGAAACACACGGATAATAGTAATAGAAACACACGGAATAGTAAGTTGAATGGTTGATAGTCAGTCGGTCAGATGGAACAGTAGCGTCAAGTAATGTAAGATGATCGATGAATGAAGACAGCCGTTCACTCGTGCACGGTGAAGTGAGTCATTCACTCGATGCAGACGAAGTCAATCGCGGTCAATCATTGGTTTTTCTTCAGCGTTTATTGTTAAAGGTGGCGACTGCCATCAAAGCAGACTGAAGTGGTAACATTATCGATGTTTTTCTCACACAATGCAAACCACTTCAATCACGCATAAAGAAAGCAATTCGACACTCTACTGACAATTCATCGGCCTGCGTTCATAAGCGACCATTTCACTCGTTCCTAAGCTTTCGCTTCCGCCCCTCTAGAATTCCGTGAAAATCATACTGGTGAAAATTTAATTAAAAACTTGAATTTTCAGCCAATTAGAAAACACAAATAATATCGTGATTTTTTCATGAAGACTTTCATTATAACACAATTCATGAAATTCCCTTGATAATCAGCCTGATTTCCGCTTAGTTGGGATGATTATCAGCAAATGTTCATTTCTTTTGATATCCAACTTGCTTCATACTACTTACAACGGGAGTCATCTCGGTAGTATTTAAATTGGCAATATTTTGAATTTTTTCAAAAGTGTTCAAATAATTTTTTGGACCACGGGAACGTACCCTGTGCAAACGCAAATGTCGGACCGTGTCCGGGCCGACAACAGCAAAGTGCGACTCTTCGGCCATCTTGAGCAGTTTCAATTCAAATGAAGTTTCTATCGTAATTTATATTATGTGTTATGATATGAACTGCAAAAGATGTTTTAATATGAAATAAATAGAAATGTTTTTATAACCCCGCATTTTTATGAATGTCGGCACAAGTGCGTCATAATTCGGTCAATCGACTTTCGGCAGAACTTCGGCAACACGAAAAACGTAGCTGACTTCGGAACATAGCGATTAATCGCACTGTGACGGGAATCCTGTATTGGGTACTATATTTAGAAGTCCGTATAAGGCGCTCAGGTAGAAATACCATAATTTTCCGATGTTTCACGAGTATGCATGCACGATAGTCAGTTTTCATGATTATTTATAAAGCATGACTTCATTCTAATGCATCCCGACCACTGTAATTGTCTAATTTATATTTCTGACCTATTCTAAAAGGGGATTATCATGTCTTCATGATAGCGAGCCTCCCGAATTCGAACATTGCAATGCATTTCTTCGCCGCGCGCTACGTCTATCAGTTAGTTCACGAATTCCTCATGCGGTGTGTGGGTGTGAATCAACTCGTCGAACAGCTGACGATCAAAAAGAGTTGAGGCAATTGAAAGCATTCTTATAAACAAACAAAAAAATTGAAAGGAGAAAATTATGCCATACCACTGTAATTATTCATGCCATTTAATTTCCGTGTGTATGCTACTGTTTCAGTTTATAGTCTCACGGGAGGTTGGCCATTGGTTAAAAAAAAACAGAATTTCACTCACAATTTACGACCTTACATATTGAATAAAACTTCATGAAATGACACCTGACGTTTCATCATCTGCCGACTGTGACAAGTAATTTTTTGCGATTCTTTAACTGACTGATGCAAAGATAAGGACTTATGTGATCGACAGTATTTTGTAATGTGCAAATATGTTGTAAGGCATTCTTGTCACTGCTTCCGAATGTTTTGATTTTACCAGCATTGGGTTATTCCCGTGATCAAGTCAGCATGCTGGACGTCGGGTGTCATTACAAGAAGTTTTATTTAAAATATAAGGTCGTGAATCGGGATTGAACATTTTTTTCTAATATTTAAGGGATGAGAATTTTCTAGCGGATTTGTATATATAATAGCTCGGCTTTAAGCATTATTTTGTTGGCCTTTTTAGGCCTCCTTGAAATGTGAATTTCCGCCGGGACCACGTTCTTCCCTTCTCAACCCTGTTTGGCAACAAGTCGCAAACTTTGAAAATAAGTCACAGGTTGGCATGTTTCACTACATGTTTGGTTTGGATGTGTAAGTAAACCATCTTGCGGTACGTTGTTATTTATTTCAGCTAAAGGAGAAATCATTTTAAATTGAATATCAAATTCATCGGACTTTCTGCTTTAACGGCATGTTGTCCACCCTGGGAAAATGTGTTGTCGATTAACTCGTTGCTCTGTAAATTATTGGAATGATGAAATATAAAAATAGTCTAGATTAACTATCACCTTCTTTCATCTTACAATAAATTACTGCTCATTTCTGTGTCATATACTTCTCTATTATGTGTCGTTATAGAGCTCTACATGGTTTATGTCTTACATCATTGTTCACAGTTTGTCTGCGTTTTATACTATCTTAATTCGCTTATAATGTATTTTTGTTGGTTTCAGACATCAAAATTTAGGAGCAGAATAAATGAACCTCATCTACGATAGTTTTGAATACCACTGGATATGATTGTTATTATTCATTGTACAGTATTGGCCATGGCATTAGAAATTTTTAATTATCTTGTAAAAAAGAGGGAAATCATCATTAAACCAAAATAAGCACATGTATCATCGATTATTTGATTACAAAATATCAGAAAACAATGCAACAAGAAAATCAAGGAGCATCAATACAGGAAAATCAATGCTTCGTAGCGTGTCCTTTGTTTTTCAAAACTTTTTTGATACGGTTTGGCATTGAAAATACAAGGTTTTTGCACAGTTGGGCACT
Source organism: Prostheceraeus crozeri (assembly GCA_907163375.1). Classification (NCBI taxonomy): domain Eukaryota; kingdom Metazoa; phylum Platyhelminthes; order Polycladida; family Euryleptidae; genus Prostheceraeus; species Prostheceraeus crozeri. Next base: position 683,468 of record CAJQUW010005941.1, on the reverse strand, counting down.
GATGTCACGGCACCAAACAGACTTTATCATTTCCTCAAGATGACTGAGGGATGTGATTTCAATCTTTGATATTTTTTCCTTCATAATCGCCCACAAATTTTCAATCGGATTCAAGTCGGGTGAGTAACTCGGCCAATCAAGCACTTCGATCTGATTGGTGTTCAGCCACTCAGTCACAGTTTTTGCTTTATGACATGGTGCGGAGTCGTGTTGAAATATCTCGTATGATAGGACATTCATCCAGAGAGGCACTTTGTCACACAGAACATTCTGGTATCGTTGAGAATTCATCATTTGACCTTTTGGGACAAAATAGAGACCACCGCGGCCACCGTAGGAGAAACATTCCCAAACCATAATTTGTGGGCAATGCTTTACGGTCGTTGTTACAAATCGCGGATCGTAGAGATTTGATGCAGGAGGTCGACGGACAAGGCCCCGCACATTATTGAATTGTCTAAAAGTACTCTCATCGGAAAATAGCACTTTTGCCCAGTCTTCCGATGTCCAATGAGCATATTTTCGGCAAAATTCAATACGGCGTTTCACAGCTGCGTTCGGCATCAAGGGCTTTCTTCGACGCGATGCGAGACAGTAGCTTGAGATCAACCTGTAATCTTTTTCTGATGGTGCGTGTCGACACGCTGGAAAACGAAGGAAGCACAGCTTTGACTTTAGAAGATGTAATGAAAGGTTGACTATTCACCAATCGCTTCAAAAGAGCATCATCTCGTCGAGTAGTTTTCTATTCGGACCTTTGCGCTCTTTAGAAATCACTCCGTGGATAATGCGATTCACTGTAGAGCAAGACAATAACAATCGATCGGCGATTGCATTTTGTCGATAACCTTCTTCGTGTAAAATAAGAACTTGAGCTTTTAAAGTTGCGCTGATGTCAGCTTTCCTACCCATGTCAATGAGAATTCGTCGATGTATGAGAATTTGTAACTCTTCACCTACTTAACGCTACAGGTTGCATGAAAGAAAAATCTATAAATTACCATAGAAAGCTGACATTTCTTCTCTAATGAATCAGCATAAGAATTTGAATAAAGAGCGTCATAGAAAGTCAACAGATTCAGACACTATGAGAGTTATATTTAGATGTTAATGACCTTTTATCTCTACCAAATCGTATTTTGCAGAAAATTTCTAATGCCATGGCCAATACTGTATTGAAGATTTAAACTTGTTTGAGGTACAATCAACCTGAATCCCGATGTCTACGTTTACAAAATTGACCTTCGATGGACTCAATCTAGGTAAGTTTTATCATCTGAGTAGTTGTTATTGCTTATTACATGCGGTTAGGTAAAGGAAAGCCAAACGCAGATATCGCGGACTGGATTCGGCCACCACAAATCGACCCGCTACATACGGTCAATAGACTACGGGCCGAAGTCGACCAGCCGAATTCGGGCCGACTTAGGGGCGTCCGGACACGTCGCGTTCGGGCAGAAATTGTTTACCGACTTCGGCCCAGACATTGGCCGACTTTCCGTTTGCACAGGGAATCTCCGCAAAAAACTGAATCTTTTGATATAAAAATTTTCACTGTATACAGATACTTTTTCGAGTTGACACTCTACCTATAAATCCATATACACTATGGTCGATATCTATGGTCGACACTCTATCTATCATAGAGTAGAGTAGATTGTCGACTAAAAAATTATCTGTATACAGTGAAACATTTTCTATCAAAAGATTCAGTTTTTGCGGAGATAACGTTCCCGTGGTCCAAAAAATTATTTGAGCAGTTTCAAAAAAGTCAAAATTTTGCCAATTTAAATACTATTGAGATGACTCCCCGTTGTAAGTAGTATGGAGCAAGTTGGATATCAGAAGGAATGAACATTTGCTAATAAGCATCCCAACTAAGCGGAAATCAGGCTGATTATCAAGGGAATTTCATAAATTGTATCATATTAATGAAAGTCTTCATGAAAAAGTCGCGATATTATTTGTGCTTTCTTGGTTGAAATTTCAAGTTTTTAATTCAATTTTCATCGGCATGATTTTCTGATTCACCAAATTCATGTTTTATTTCTTGAATCGGAATGGTGATGTGGACCCATTTGCATCTTTCAAAGTTAACTGAAATCATTGTCTTTTGCTGTGATTCTGCCATGCCAGTGGCAGCTGTTTCCTGATCACGTTTATGAAGATTCTCTTGAGGTTCAGCAGGAAAGCAATAGCGCAAGTCATCAAGTTGCCAATTTAACAAACATTACCTCATCACCATAAGGATGTCAGACACGGATTATTTGTAGAATAATTTCATTTCCTTCTGCTTTATGCTATCATGATCAGTCAATTCCTTTGTAATTTCTTCAAAACTGCATAAATGCGCATATCTCACATTTGGAAACAATACCGACTGCATCTCCTTTGAGTTCATCTAACAAATTCGAAAATGTATACACATTGGGGATTTAATAAATGCGGAGTTGCTTCTCTACCTAATATATTTACTCTATGCTATCTATATATCCCTACTCTATGGCTTTTCCCTATTCACTTTCCTAATGCTTTTAGAATATCATCTTTGGTTGTCTCCGGTCCTGTGGTCTAACAGATGAAAAATCAAATAACTTGGTTGCATACATAGACATCGGATTACATTATTAGGATTTTTTAATCCTAATAATTTAATCCGTTGTCTATGGTTGCATATTTTCTTTGTAGGTGTCCATCAGAAAAGAATTCTCATTAATGGAAAATGCATGACTTGATGCCGGCATTTTGTCCGCTCCTTATTCAGGCATAACACAGAACTGGTGATGGACTGACAGGGTGGACTGAACAATCGGCAAAAATCTATCCTTTTGGACCCACAAATGAGGTCCAAACTGTTTGATCGCGATCCCTTCGCTAAGAAATTCCATTTTCATGTTGTCAAATGAAATGACTCCTAGATCAACTACTGATGTCATTTGCAACGCTTTCATTTTCTAGATTGATCCATTTTACACATGATTCAATAATATCTCCATGGTAAACTATTCATGCAAGATCGCACGGGTAGAAAGGAAAAAGTTTTAACGAAACAACAGAATGTGACATATACCTTTGCTTAGTTGTTTGAATTTGACGAAAACATATGTTACACGATTCTACTTGAAAATGACTTCAGACATTTCGCCAACGCATATCTTTTTAAAACGACATGGAGATGAAGATATATGTTTATGCAATCTCCCTCCTACTACTCATTCGGAAAGGTATGATTTTTGTGCAGGATTTGCTTGAACGACGATGATATTAATTGCTAAGTAGCAGATATGACACTAGCAAGAGCTATTTCCACGGCTGAGCCGTGCAATTTTGATCTCGCGACAATTTTCATGCATATCCATACAGAGTCTGTAATGCTGGTTGCCGTAAAAAAATTGCAGATGAGAGACGCTGATTCTACACAACATTTCTTGCTACATAGAGTTTTGGAGTAGCCGTAGCACTTTGACTTGGAAATACGCTTGGACCACTTGTGAAATCACTCACTCTATCACCCAAAGAAGCTTGGAAGATGAAGCATGACCACGAAAGGCAATGCAACGAAACAAGGCACTTAATATATGTAAATAATTTTATAAATTGTAGAAAATGTATAAGTCTGAAAATATTCACGCCAACGCAGCGAAGTCGACCATCTGGGTTGTGCCGGTTTCTCAAATGTACGCTGGAGTAACTCTGCACGGATTCCAGTTCCAGCCCCATCAATTATACAGCCCACTCGAGTTATTTACATTCCTAAGTATAAGACAGACTTCAAAGGGCTATTAACTTTCGCTCATTCTTAGGTTGTTTAACATGCTGTTTTGGTTTTGTGTTCTTCAGGATATCCATTTGAAAAAATACAGGCCTTTTAAATACCATTTCTGTTGCTCGAAATTCCACCTGCATCGACCAACCAAATTTTTGTCACAATCTCTGAAGCGAAAAAACATCATTCAAAGCTTTACTTGAAACGTGCTATTTTAGAGCCTTGCTTAAATAATTTTCAGTTATTATTTTGCTTTAGTAAAAAAATACTTTACATACTTTGACTCACTTTTTGATTATTTTACTTTGGAAAGCAATTCTTCCGATATGGCATTGTCAATCAATCAGTAAGGAATGATTCTATTTGAATTATATATGCATGTTCGTTCAACAGATCTTAGATCATGTAGGGCCCTACTATAGAGAAACGTGGCGACAAACTTAAAATTCTTTGTGGCGACAAACTTAAAATTTTTTGATTTGGTCGATTCCACGTCTTTCTGATCTCTATACATACCATATGTCTTTTCATTGCATTATTTTGGTGCAGAGATCGAATCCATTTGGAAGGAGTGAGCGTGCGATCGATTGCTTAGTTTGAGCATGTGAAGGATTAGGAAATTGTCAAGCAGTGGGGGTTGATGCAGAATGCAAGAAATATCAACCAATGTATGTAAGGTAAACATCAAGAAGCGCAAATGAAAGGAAATGAACATGTGAGACAATTGATAGGAAGCAGGAAACATCTGCATTACAGAGACATTGCAGAGAATAGCGCGACGTAATGAGAGAAGAATTTATAATTAACTGACGGGAATACAGCACAATAATGCGATGAAAAGACAAATTGCAGATGATATAGAGACCAGAAGGAAGAATAGAGAAGATGAAGATAATGAATAACAAGAATAAGTGGAATTAACCAAATTTTCGAAGCCTGTCGACATAAAGAATTCTGGTTATGCCATCAAAACAGAGCAATTATATTTTATTATTTTGGAGATACTTTGCTCTAAAGTGCATGATTCATGATCTGCTTTATGTCCAATTGTACATGTATAATAACTCGTAAATTTCAAAAGTGATCATTCATTGCTGATTGATTGATACGGCATTATTGGAAGAAATATATTTCAAAGTAAAATAATTAAAAAAATGCGTCAAAAGATGTTATTTCATATTTTATAAGGCAAGGAATAATTTAATCATGTTTAAACAGCTACCAATCTAGATTTGTTTCCCCATTTCATATTTTACATACATTTTGATTGCTATCATGGTTTGTCATTGTGCTTGATTAGGATAAATCTTCTTGTGAATCGTCTTTATCCACTCGAATGCTTAGACCTATGAAGGAAGTGAAGTTGAAATATTAATTGGCTACTTTTCGTTGGTGAGCTTTTGGTGAGATTAGCAATAGCTCTAAGCCTGCATGACTGCTCTATGGTATGATGTGTGTTGTATGATTTCATGAATATATTTCGGTCTTAGGAAAATTTGAATTAAAACGACTGTTAACGCTGGAGTGCTAGCTTTTCATTAACTCCAGCACTAGGACTTCGAAAATTAGAAAATTTCCACATCTTTTTGGTGCCGCGACCATGGATGAATTCAGTGCACAAGGCTAAGACATCCCGACGTGCATGCGCATCTCATCCGAATTGCTTTTTCAGATGCAGAAAATCTCAGTGTTGAATCAGATAATTTTTCTTGCGTCTAGCACTAAAGAATAAATTTTTTCCTTAAAAAAAAGCCTGTCAGAAGCTAGTTCGATCATTACTGACCTAATTATTGACGAAAATCATTTGACGGATGAAGCAGACTTCCAGGAGCAATTATTTGAGAAAATTGACAAGAAGTGAAGTAATTCATGAAGCAGATCTTGTTAATTGCTCTGCATCCACAAAATCATTTTTATGTTTGGAATATTTAGCAAGACTGGCCACCATCCTTTAGCGGTGACTATCTGACATGGAGCCCATTATTCGACCACTTTCCAGCAAAAACGCACAATGCAAGTATACAAAATGTCCCTAAATCTACTTACCCGTTTTTTGTCCTCCGTGGAGAAGATTGTTGAGCTGCGTCAGGAATCCCGTGTACTCCGGAAAATTACCGTGTTAAAAGTATTCATACGCCGCAAGGCGATCCATCACTTCTGCTGAACAGCTTGAACTGATAAATTTGAATCCTGTGCCTGACAACCACGTGATGATTTTCGAAATCTGGCGACTTAGTTTGAATCGAACCTGCTGCAAATCAAGCAGCGCATTCATGAAGCAAATGATCCCTCAAGCTCAATACTGATTTCTTTTTCTTCTGCATTCATTGACGATTTATTCCCCGTTTTATCTGTCTGGTAAAATCTCGCCATTGAGTCAGCTTCAATGGGCTCGTAGAGCCACCCCATAAAAAAATCTGCAGCGAAGGCGCCAGCTAATTAAAAGTGAAGTTGATATCCTGGAATCTTTCCCTGCCGTGGACTCTTCGATGGTCAAAACTCCTGCAACTGCGTTTTCGTGTCGACCATCTACTGCTAATTAGCATGAATAGCGATTTCTTACCGCTTATGTTTGACGAAGGAAGTTCATTCATCACTCAAGTGCAACTATTTTACTTTGCTTGACTCTCATCAAAGACTGGTTGTGGATGCAACTTTACATTCCCAGCAAACAATTTACGTCGTATTTACGTAGTAGCTACAGAATTTACGCAATTGTTTTTCGTAACAGCTGCGTAGTTTTGTATGGTTGAACTCACGTAATGGTTGTGCAAGTTTTGGCAAATGCCCATTACGTGATTGCTTTAGTCATATATTAAATGCAGAGAGGTCACATATCTTACATTCATTAGTAGAAAGGTGCAACGAGTCGAATGCCTTAGAAAGTTATGTCAATGTTATTATGAAAAGTGAGCGATTAGAGCGTAATATAAACATTATGCATGATTATAAGAATTCAAAATCAAGCAATGAATCAATTTATATTTTCTTTAGTTAATGCAGATTGATAAAGGGAAGTACAAGCGTAAAATATTATTATTAGACCAAAATCTACGTAACAGCTACGCTATTTATTTCAATATCTGTCTCTACCAAAATCTGACGAATACATACGTAGATTTTTGCGTAGTGTGTTTATGGGGATTGTGTTTCCATATCCTCAGTAGGCTACATAAAAGAGATTGCAAATCACTTACTCTTTATAAACGATGCAGCGGAGAGTATCACACTTAGCTTCATACCAACTGTATCCCAACCAGTGTAACGAATATGACCCCAATCGTACAACTTCAAGCGACAACGTTACAAAACAATGCTGCAAATGCTATTATCATCAATCTTGTGGTGTATTTTGTTGATAGAGAAGAGTAAAGAATGATTTGGTCTTATCTTAATTAATTAAATTGATGCAATTAACTATTATTGATGTAATTTACTTCCAGAATTTCTATTTACCGGAATTCCTGCACGCAATGAGTCCCCAGTTTCACCTATGTACAGTATACGTTTACAACCTTGACATTACAGCGCATAAATTGTCTTTTGAGTCACAATTCATGTTATAGTAAGTACACATGTACACATGTACTTTCACACTATTTGTTGTTATTTTTCTGTACACCTATTACAGAGTTTCAATCCGATTACTTCTAGCCAATAGGTTTAAAGGAGATTTTGATTGTTTATAGCAAAGCATTGCACTATAGTTTTTTGAATGTCGAAGTTAGTTTCAAGCTCGAGAATGAAGGTTTGATTATTTCTTGGAGTACATCAGGATAATTTTAGTTATACGTTTTCACATAAGAAATGATTTCCTCATTTTCATTTGTATGTTTTGTCTGAGGGTTGATGCTAGATTTTGCAATCGCGTCAGTCACCACTTCAACATTTCATTTTTTTGAATTTATTGAAGAATTAAAATTTTTTTCAATATATAGATATTTAATTATATATATATATATATATACATATATGTCGATTATATGTCGATTTCAATAGACGCAAAATATTGACACCAAATGACTTGCGCACAATTGTCAAATTCTTTAGGTGCATGTTGAGCTGGCGTTCAACAAGACTTCGTCGAAATGCTAAAGTTTCTTTTTCATTGCGTGCTGCATTGTCGTGGAGCTCAACATGCACCTAAAGAATTTGACAATTGTGCGCAAGTCATTTGGTGTCAATATTTTGCGGCTATTGAAATCGACATATAGTCGACTTTCCTTGCTTTGACATATATATGTATATATATATAGTTATGTATATAGTTATACATATAGTAGTAAATATACCCGACACTTGAAAAAGGCTTGTCAAGGGCTAAAGTGAATATTTATATTAATTCAAAACTAAATAGCATGAACTGAGACATAGATTTGCAAATAAGGAATTGTGAGATCTTCATAATAAATCAAACTGAAATATCTATACTCCTACATGTACTAAAGTAGGACTAAAGAAATCAGGGTAAATAGAGCACTAGGTCTTGTTTAGTGTTGGTCTTATGATATCAATCCATATTTTCTCCTTTTCTTCGCGATATACCGGTCGGGCAGTAATTTTGTGTTTTTGATTTATACTTTCAAGTGTCGGGTATATTTACTTTTTCATACTTCTATTTCATTACTATTTCATTTTTCGACGATTATTTCTCAAAAATGTTGTCGACACGAGGAAGTATATCTCAAGAAGACATGAATGACATAACTGAGACAATGAACACAATATTACTTAAGGTGGAGACTCTAACCACAATAATGCATACATTGACTTCAAATGTTCCACATGGGCAATGATCCACAAAGTTTAAGGAATGACTTTTGTAAATTTTCTACAAACATAATAAACGAATTTAAGAAATTTACCAATGAATTTCAGCTAAGGATTTTTAGTGGAGGTGATTTCGAAAAGTTTTTGGAGCAGAGATTTCAAAAACGTAAATTTGCATATTACCAAGCCTTCCGTAACAATCATTTAGCATACATACTCGTATATGAGGAAGCACTACAGTCTGATGATCCGAAGACTCCTCGGAAGTATTTGAGAAGACCCCTTACATATTTATCTAGGCAGGAACAAGAATTACGAAAATAGCTTTCGTGTGCGGAATGCATACACGAGATCCAACGTTTGCGATCAGTTGCTCAGATTAAAATAGAATTTGTATCTAAAATTGATCACGAAGTTAGGAATCATATCAATAACTTCTTCGATGAGGAAGCTGCCAATGTAAAATGGCAAATGTTGGAAGTGGACATCAATAAAGAGGAACAACTAAGTCAGTCAATATGGAAAGAAAAGGCAACTTTCTTTAACTCAGATAAGCATTTGACTTCATTAACAAATTCGGGATCTTATCCAAGGACTATTGGTGAGCCTAGAATGACCGCTACTAAAATGAACTTAAATTCCTTTCGCAACAATGATTTCAATAATGAATTTCGTAATACCCGTTCTAATAGATTTAATCGTAATCCGAAAAATAATTGTGACTAACTGAATATTTTCGAAATACTGAAAATACTGGCACTTCTGCAGAATCATTAGCTCGGAATCCATCCTCATTCGATCCCCCAAGAGGAAGGGACGAAAGCTTCATTGCTTGCATTAACACAATAATGCAGAATGTTTCATTATTAAAAACAACTAAAAATCATAAAAAGGATAATTTTTCCAGAAATGAAAGGCAAGCCCTTGAGGAACTTACTAAATCAGAAGATCTGTATATTACTAATGCAGACAAAGGTGGCTGCGTTGTTATTTTGAATTACATATATCCGGCACAAAGAATGTATTCTTAAAGAACATTTAAGGAATGAGCAAACATATCGAGCGATTTATAAATATGATACATCAACCACTATTAATAAAATTAAGAGTTTCTGCCAAAAAGTTAGAAATTGTAACACTGAATAAACACTGACGTGATCGAGGGTGGTCGTATTATCGAGTTCTCGTGCTTCGTAGTCTTTGTCTGCCTGTTTCTGTGCTTGGTGTCCATCAATTTTGACAATTTTATCAATTTTGACAATTTTTATATCCTCGGTCTTCTCATCGGCTAGTCAAGCTCATCGTGTGTCCAGTGTGATTCATTGCTTGAGGATTTCTACAATATTCGGTGATTTGTTATCCCACATCGGTCTTCCGTGTTAGTGATTTGTGCTTACCGGTCATCTTGTCTCTGTCGTTGTGTGTATGACCAGCTCTTACGTCAGCAATTGTACCATTCTCGCGGACGAATTTCTGTCTAACGAGAACAGTCAATCTTGAAATTGCAAAGTCTGATAGTGCGTGACTGGTCGTGGGGCTGTGTCTGGTACACTCGGTCGCTGAGGTGTAAGGTTACAGTTTCGAATCCTAGTGCTGGTTATATTCTTTTGCTTCTGGTTACTCAATAACCGGAATTACTATTTTGGTTTGTTGCTGAATTGGCACGGAGTTTGAGTCCTTTTGCTTTAAACTTGTCCAACATGTGTCCATACGTCTGTCACTTTGTGAATTATTATTACAATCGCTCAATATGCCCAAGAAACCTATAGACATCATAGATCTCAGTGCAGATGAACTTCAAAGTCGTCAGCAGAACTTCACTAAATCTCAATTGCTTGATGCGGTGATTCAACTTAAAAAAGTAAGTATGTCACCCAGTGTGCCGGCGATGGATCTGGATGAGTCGTCTATATTAATAGAAATGAATAAGAAACTGGACATTATACTAAATGATAATGCTGTACTTCGCAAGGAAGTCGATCAACTGAAGAAAATTGTGGAAGTCCAGAATGCTACGATAGAGAGACACGAAAAAGAACTCCGGAAGCGAAATGTAATCATTAGAGGAGTTGATAAAGGTGCTTGTTTGAAGTCAGATGTTGAGTCGGTTTTTGATGGGCTTGATATTTTGGTCGATGTGGATGATTGCGAGGATTATTATCGTGTTGGTAAGAAAGGCGGAGATAAGCCTCGGCCAATCAAGATCATTTTCAAGAGTTTATCCAATAAGAATGAGGTTCTGAAGGCCTCGAAAAATCTGAAAGACTCTGATAATATGAAGCATGTATTTGTATCGGCTGACTTGACACCAGCTCAGCAAGAAATTGCTCTAGCTTTAAGGCGCAAAAGGGATGAGCTAAGGGATAAACCTGAGAATTCGGGAAAAAGGGTGTATGTTTTCAAGAACGCCCTGTACATTGACAATGTTAGGGTTAAAGATCACAGCAAAAATTTTCACTAGAGGATTTTATTTTATGCTATGGAAAATTTTCTAATAAGGTGGCACGAAACTTTCAATTTCCATTAACTTTCCTTGCAAATGTCCAATCCTTATTTCCGAAAATTGATGATGTACGGGCTACTACTGCTATTTTCAAATTTGATCTTATTTTGTTTACCGAAACATGGTTGTCTGCCAGCATTGATGATTCACTGGTCAACATTTCTGGATACGTTCTGATACGTGCTGATCGATCACCTCCGCGTAGGGGTGGAGGTACGTGTATCTTTGTTAAAAACAGTATACGTTTTTCTCAAATCAAGGTGACCTGTCCTGTATCTGATGTTAGCGATGTTTGGATAATTCTTCCAGATTTTGGAACTATTATGTTGTGCTTATACATACCCCCTAATATCAGCAGAATGAATTGAATGAATACGTAGTTCAAAATTTTGATACGCTCCTCGCGACAAAAATTGTGTTCTGATTATAATGTCATAATATGTGGTGATTTTAACCAACTCAAATGTGCCTTTTCTCGGGATCTAGCAGTCACCAATATTGTCAAATCGCCTACTCGTGGAAATTCCTTCCTTGATTTGTTTTATGTAAGTGATGCTATTTTTTCGGATTTTCAAGCAAGCGTAGCTGCACCCGTTGGTAAATCCGATCATAAGAGTGTAACTGTGTCGTCTACTTTTAAGTATATGTCTGACTGTGTTGCTCGCAAGCTTATTTTTGACTTACGTAGTCACAATCTTGATTATTTATACTCAGAAATGTCAAATATTAACTGGTCTTTTTTCTACCGATCAAATGCTTCTTGTGAGGTCAAATGCAGTATTTTTCACGATATTTTGACTGCATTGGTTAAGCAGTGTATACCGCAACATACTGTCTCTTTTACTGTCAAGGACAAACCTTGGTTAACCCCTCTTCTCAAGTTGTACATCCAAAGACGATGGGATGCCTTCCGCATGCGAAGATTTGATGACCTCAATTATTGGAAGATCAAAGTTAAGGATGAAATTGTAAAAGCCAAGATCCAATGGAGAAAGCAAGCATCAGAGAATTCTAAGAATTTATGGAAATGTGTCAACACTATTCGAGGCTCAGAGTTTGGATCCTCTACTACATTTGTGTTCGGAGATGGGAGGAGGTTTGTCTTTAGTAGAGACAATTAACAAAGTTTTCAGTGATGTGTATGTTAGCAATGATTCTATGGAGCCATTTTGCTTTCCTGATGATGACTGGACTGTTCACATCTCTGTTTCGGATGTTGAAGTGCAGCTTGATCGATTGCCCATTTACAAGGCCTATGGTAGTGACCTAATTCCAAATGCCATTTATAAGACACTATCCCGTGTTATAACTGGCCCTTTATGTCATTTGTTCTGTCTTGCTGTTAGTGAACGGCATTTCCCATCCCGATGGAAGCATAGTCACGTGACTCCAGTTCCTAAACAAGGCAAATTTGAATTATTGAATCTTCGCCCGATCTCGTTATTGCCCCTTCCTGGAAAAAGTTTGGAGCGATTTGTTCTAAGAGGCCACAAAAAGAGGCCTTGATCGGGTCTTTCGGACATTGTCAGTTTGGAAGTCGTCCGAAATCTTCTACGACTGCTGCATTAATCAAGCTGTGTGATGATGTTACACGTTTATTGGATAATGTTGAAGTTGGTGGAGTTCAGTTAGTGGCATATGACTACACTAAAGCCTTCGATAAGTTGCAGCATGAAGTTATAATTAGTCGACTCTTGCAGATTGGTTTGCCTCGAGGGTTCATCATATTTGTGGAAAGTTACTTGTCATCTCGCACTCAAGCCACTCGTGCGTGCGGTTTTGTCAGTAGAGTTACGTCCGGAGTACCACAAGGGTCTATTCTCGAGCCATTCCTGTATTGTGCGGCCACAGGTTCATTGAACCCCATCCATCATTCGACCCGCCTCATCAAGTACATTGATGATGTTACATTATGCATCCCCATCATGCGAGATAATTTTAACGGTACAGTTCATGCTGAACATGATAATGTATGCCAGTGGTCGAGAGAAATTGATCTTACTCTAAATCCTGCAAAATCAAAGTCTCTTTTTATAAAGAAGGTTTTTGATTGTCATCTTGCTCGACGGAGTTCAAACGGTAGATTATATGCGTGTTTTGGGTGTTGTTCTTAACCGACAGTTATCATGGGACAGTCATGCTGACATGCTGCTTAAAGTAGCGAATCAAAGACTGTATGCGCTTCGGATACTCAAACCTCAGATTTCTCCTGTGCATATGAGAAGTATATATATTTCACTCATGCGTAGCCTTTTTGAATATGCATCACCTGTATTTGTGTCTTTGCCTGCAAGTGTGGAACGTAAGTTCGAGAAATTTCAGAACCGTGTGCATAGGTTAATTTGTTCTCTCCCAAAAGACTTTCACATTTTTGAGTGTTCCTGTCCTGGTATACCTTCGTTGAAGCAGAGGCGTCATGCGGCGGCTCTCCGTCTTTTCTATGATGCTTTGTATGATCCTAGTCATGTCATTCATGATTTAATGCCCGATCATTCGACTCGCTCACAACGACTCATTCAACCTGCTTCGTCATCATCAAGAAGATATAATTCTTCTGTGCCTTATACGTGTGCTTTAGCACGTAGTTCACACAATGCTTAATGCATTGGTTTACATAGACGTGACTTGCGACTGATGTAATAGTTTCTATATTTTTATTGCTTATCTTCTGTCATGTTTACGAATTACTTTATGTGCTTGCCTGTAATTGATGTGTAATTTATTGTGATTTCCATTTGATGAAATAACCTAGATAATAAAATTAAATTTACAACAGAAACGAGAAAAGAGAAACTGCACATAACGATTTGTAAAAACGGAAACAAAATCGAATGAGACATATATCACAAGGCCACAGACAGTTTTAATTACGTGCCGTTTTCGTCCTGTCACCCTCGACATACGACCGTATTACTAGGAACATTCCATATGTGTTAGCCAAACGAATCCGAAGAATAATTTCTAGTAAAAATTTAAAGGACATTCGATTGAACTAAATGTGATCTAGACTACATAAACTTGGTTATCCAAAGAGTTTGGTGGAAGACGAAATCATCAAATCTAACCTTGAAATAATTAACATTCTAATACAGAAAGATAAGAAAATAATACCTTTTATAAAAACTTATAACCCAAATGAGCCAAACATATATACAAATATTGTGACTCCAGCTTTTTCATGCTTGAAATTTCCTCTTTCAAAAATCATGTTGTCAGACTTGTTTATAAACAGCCGAAGTCCTTATTGAGCATGATAAGTAAACGAAGCAAAATTCCATTAATTGGCGTGAGTAAATACAACAATGAAAGATGCATGTGTTGTCCTTCAATGTTAACAAATACTAAACTTGAATACGAAAATGAGAACCAAGACGAAAGAATATTTGAAATCAAATCTAACATGAACTGTAGCAGCAAAGACGTTGTATATGTTTTGAGGTGTCGAAGATGTGAGGCTGCTCTACACATGGGTCAAACTGGGGACGTTTTGCGTTCTAGGGTGAGAGTTCAACGGCAACAGATCAAAGAAGCCAAGTATAGAATTTTGCATGTATAAGTGAACACATTTTTAATTGTGCCAATAATTACGATTCACCCTTTTATGTCATGCCCATTATGAAATTACCTCCAAATTGTGGCAAAGAATATCGCGAAGAAAAGGAGAAAATATACATTGATATCATAATTGTGCATTCATTTTTCGACTATATATACATATAGCCCGGGAGCTAGCGCGAACTTGTGCAGGGAACGAGGTAGTACATAAAACTTTCACATAGCATAGTACACCTCTAACCTACTGCAAAACTTCGCGTCTGCCGGATCAGATCATTTGTTTTTAAGAAATAGAGAGGATAACACAATCCTATGTATTTCCAGTGGTAAAATTGTGACATTTAAGGTGTTGACTCCATTTTTTCAAGTTTTGATCATAGAAATGATAGAAATTGGCATTTTGTTGAAATGGTTATAATGTAAATCATCTACAGATCATGATCTTTCAAATGAGCTGTCATTCTGTGACAGGGGATGAAGTAAAGTGTACAAACAGACACTTTTCGTTGGTGTAACTGCAAATTTTAACATAGAAATTTCAGGAAAATTGTTGATATACTTTAACGAAAAGTGTCTGTTTGTACACTTTACTTCATCCTCTGTCACTGAATGATAACTCATTTGAAAGATCATGATCTGTAGATGATTTCTATAATAACCAGTTCAACAAAATACCAATTTGTGTAACTTTTATGAGCAAAAATTCGAAAAAATGGAGTCAACACCTCAAATGTCACAATTTTACCACTGGAAATACATAGGATTGTGTTATCCTCTCTATTTCTGAAAAGCAAATGATCTGATCCGGCAGACGCGAAGTTTTGCAGTAGGTTAGAGGTGCACTATGCTATGTGAAAGTTTTATGTACTACCTCGTTCCCTGCACAACTTCACGCTAGCTCCCGGACTAATATATGTATATACATTCATAATGTTCGTATATGCAAGCAGTCCCAAAAGTCTCCCATTCCATGTCACGCCGCTTCCAACACCGCTTGACCGTCGCCACCGAGCAAGGCGCCTCCCCTTGATCTAGCCTCACACCCCTTTATCCGCTCCATCTGCCCACTCATTCCTCACCAGCCTGCAGTATCCCGTGTCCCACACAAGCCATGTTTGTTGTTGCAAGTACAGGTTTTTCCGTTTGTTAATATAAATCTGTCAGTTATTAACGGCGTTGTGCATTCATTAACGTCATTTTGCAATGTTCAGTGACATTTCACATTGAATTGCTGCAATTGTCTCTTCAACATCGGCAATATCGTTCATGAGTAGAAAAGCTATGATGTCCCCGCGACATAGCCCGTAAATTTCTAATAATTGACAAACAACGCAAAAATGCTGAATTGGTAACATTCAATGTTGAGATGAATCCGCTTTCATCAATGAGCAAATCAGTGCTCCATCAATGAAGGAGATGACACAGGATATTTAGACAGAGCATTGGATACTCTGTGGGTCTCTCGAAACACACCGTGGTCCACGAGGGTATCGGCGGGTGATGCGTTTCGGTTGTCAAGCTTCCTGGAGAGGCTGGAGAAGCTGATTGTCGATCGATTCGGGACAAAAGATAACCAAGAAGAACTTTACATTTTAACTTTTTTTTATGTTTTATAAATAATATAAATATGGATAACTGGATATTTTGATTTTTATATTATATTAGAATTTGAAGCTCGGGCATTTGCTTTCTTTTATTTTTTTTTATACAAAAAATCAATTTAATTTTTTTTTTTTCATTTAATTTTGGGAGGACATAGGCAATAATTTTAAAATGAAAAAATATATAAATTATGTAGGAGTATAGTATTATATTGTGTATATGTCGTTAAACAATGGTAAGATTCTCGATTGCGTGTGACATGCGTGTTTTTTCATTGAGAAATGGCGATCTATTGAACGATGTCGTTAATTAATGATAAAAAATCATTTAAAAAAAAAAAAAAATGTCGTTTATTTATCAACTTCAACGTTAATCAACGACAGATTCATACTAACAAACGCAAAAACCTGTAATTTGTTGGCCATTGTTTGATCTTAATTGCTTCAGACTGTCGAGTAAGGAATCGATAGCCACACGATAGTTGTCGAGGTAACTGACTTTGTATAGTAGTGACGGCAATTATAAGTAATCGAAAAAAAATTGGTAAATGAAAATTGTATGAGATTCTATTTGTAATTCCCGCCGTCGAAATTATAAAAAGCGTTACCCTAGGGTTGTATTTTAGGAATACAGTAACCTTGTGTTGGTAGATGGCCGCCGTGTTGCACTTTTGGACAGCGACTACCTTGTCAGTCAGATTAAATAAAGCAATTAGTCATTTAGATTCATAGCAATTAGCATTCAATTTTCTATGAAAGCGTCAATAATTACACTTATGTGAATGTCATTATCAATTGACTAAAAATAAAGGAAAACCTGTACCCCTACTTTCATTCTGTATAAAGTAAAAAAATAAAGTATTACTTGCAAGACTAATTTCTTGTTTGGATTCTGTCGCACGTGAAAGCGATGCCGAATATTCATTCTTGAATAAGCCATGACCGAATCCTAGACGGACGAAAGATGAAATCTATTTTCCCTTCTATATGTATGTGTAAGAGCATATTCATATTATTCATGTTTCTTCCCACTATTTATTTGATGTTGAGCGTATCCCCTACCACAAAAGCTGCAAATATGTAATATGAGTAATTTTCCTCAAGTTTCAGAAAATTTGGGATTTCCGTAAAAGAGGTACGTCTGCGAATAGATCAATCTGCCATAGCGAGTCACTTGAAGAACTTATTTTGCTAATATCTGTTAATACACTAAGTTCCAATGAAATTCAGTTACCCACTTTGTTTATCTATCTGCTTCTTATCAGCGTATATTTTAAATTCATTATGATGATAGTAGTGAAATTGTAGATTCTAAGGAAGGATTTTTGTAGCATGCACTAAGTAAATCTTTAGTTTCTGTGCATAAATATTGGAAGAAATTTCAAGGTTAATCTAATGCTGGATTTATAATTTCCTCCCGTCGATACGGAAAAGATGAGGAATATGAAGAAAATAAAGTAGCTTGTTGGTTGTGACGAGGACGAGAATGTGTCGTCAATAAATCACTTGACTTGAGAAAGCTGTAAAGAAATATTCCTTGTTAATTCTAACCGTGGGAAGTTTTGGGCAGATTTCTAAAGGAAAGGAAGTTCTAGAAATAATTCGACAGAGGATCTAGCTTTCGTTAATGAAAACGATACCTGGACATTTTTCACTCAGTAGCAGGTCGGTGAGGCTGAAGCATCTATTTCGCATTGGACAGTCGCAAAAGAAAATACATTTTGATTCGTTACGCAGAAAACGTCATTTTTAAGTCTGCAAGCAACAAGACTGGGAACGCAGTAGATAAATGTGTATCAATAGCTACCGAACAATAAATTGTGTTAAAAACGCCTTCACATAATTGTGCGTCAAAATGTTAGAATTTGTAAAATGAGCCACCAACACTTCCATCTACCTCTTTCACGATGATGAGTACAGCATTGCGAAGATTTCGAAGATTTTTTTCTACAGAAACCGTATTTGACAGGCACATAGAGCATCAAGTTTTGCCTAATCGCTCGAGCAGTGAGAAGGCCTGGTTAGTTTGATAGGTGCGACAGGTCAAAGCTTTTTATGAGTTTTGCGGAGATTTTATGGTTTATATTGGATGAAATGGCAGCTATTCAAGTCTGACTCCATTGTCCAACTGATGATACAACTCCATACTTAATTATCTTTTTACGATGCTCGTAAAGCAGATGACTGCTCGTTGAGTAATAATAATAATAAAGCTTCTTTGAAAAATGGAAATCGAAAGTTACAAGAAAAAGTCACATGAATACAGTCAGTAATAGTTGTCAATAAGTTGAAATGAAATTACAGGGAGATAACGTGTCAAACCAAAACACTCCTTTGATAGCTATCGCTTAAAGCGCTCATTAAATAGCCGGCAAGAGTACAGGAAAAATGCTCTGCTACGACGCATTGTTCGCCTTCTTGGCAGAAGAAAGCGTCCTGAGTTTGCTTGGGTGGGCAAGTGTCGATGCAATATAATGGCCTGGCTTCATTATTTGCTCCAACAATCTGAGACATAAGTTATCTCTTTGGACTGATAGACTAGGCAAGCATTCATTTGAACAATCGCTGCCACACAGTAGTCTGTGAAACCGACGTTGAGCCTTCTCAAATTGATTCGACTCGGTTTTGGACACTGACACAAACACCGATGCACTGTACTCAAACAACGATCTTATCAAAGAAAAATAAGTCAATTTTAGGGCAGAATTACTCAATGATCGACGCAAAATTCTCATAATATAGAACCGACGAGATGCTTTCTTCAGAACATAATTGCAATGACTAGACCAAGTAGCATAACAGTTGAACCAGATACCAAGAATCGATAGTTCTGTCACATGTTCAATATTCGACAGGCAATAATCAGGAACGGCAGACCACTTTTTGATTGTAAGAGATCTGCATTTTCGTTCATTCATTTTGAGATCCATTGACTCTGACCACATCAAGAGTCTTTCATGCTCTCTTGCTATGTGGTCATTGTTTCTGTCATTATAGAGAGGAAAGCACAAACTGATGTCATCGGCATAAATAATCAAATGACAATGAGAATAATCAATGTCGAGTAATGTGGGTTTCTTGCACAAAATTACCATGAAATCAAATGAATGTTTCCTGACTTGCCAAGATTTCATTGCTGTTTTCTTCTTGAACTGTTTGAGAAGTTATGAGAGTTGAGGCTGTTATGATTGCATGATTATGTCAGTACTTGCGTTGTTAGTTAACTAATTAATTCTAAGTACATGAATTTCTGCCTGACGTTCTAGACATTAAACTGTCAGTTTCTGGGCATTTCAATTTGCGGAGTTCGCTTCATACTTTGGCTTCACTTCCTCGGGTATTTCAATATAGGTATGGAGATGGTTGTATCTCTGCAGTGACCCACTCGTCAACGCTTCATCGTTGGTCGCTGTTGTGTAATGCACGCTTGGGCACAGAAACTGACAGCAATAAAACCTCTAGAATGGAAGTGAAGCTTCATGCAATACACAATAGTGGCACAAAACTTGCTGCATTTTCACTTAGATATACTGTACGGCTGAATCATTGGATTAGAATCAGTCATATGTGTAACTCTAAGCTTTTCATTGGCGGTTAATGCCTTAATTTAGTTCCCCTGGATGTGCCGCGGCCATAGTCAATTTCCATTCTAGTCAACTTCAGATTAACAATTTATCTATATGTGCTTGGATCGGTGCATACAAGTCTTCAACTGTCGCAACCCACATATCGAGTGTGCCACTGTGTGTTTTGAATGGGGAACCGGTCGAAGGTTGCCTACATTTGCTATTGCAATTGAAGATTTGCAGTTGCTATTTGCAGTTGAAGATGGTGCGTCAACTCCAGTGATAAAGTGTGAATGCGTGACAGATAAAATTCTTCAGCATGATGGATTTAACCAACAGATGAAAGTTAAATAGGTCTAACAGAAAATGTATCGACGGCAGTAGAAAACTTCTTTATCATGTTGGTACACATACGATGCATTTTCATTTTTGAGAGAGAATTTTTTGTTGGTTTCATGCACAGGATGCAGTTCATCTCGGAGAAATCAAACTGCTAAACGTGGTCTTATCTACATCTATGGTACCGTGCCATTGATTAATTATAAGCTTGATTGGTTGTTAAGACCAGTTCTGTGTACATCAAACATCTTTGAAGCAATTTACTAAGCATCTTTGAAGTTTATGTCACAGGGAGTAGATTAGTCCTTTGATCCTACGAGTTGTTGCCCACCTTGTATCACGAGTCTTCACTTGTCAATACTCCTAAAACTGTTCTTTTAGAAATTACAACTTTGTCTGTTTTTGATGTCAACAGGTAGGCTCGATCCCTGAGAAACGAGCATGAACTAGTGAGAAGAAGCATATTTGGCGATGAACACGATTTTCACAACGATAGAAGTCTCAAACATAGCAAATCGATTATTTTCTTGCTTTCTGTCTTCCATTTTAAAGCTCAGATAAGCAGGCATTTCTAGTGAGACAATGAAGACATTCTTGAAATGATTATGTTATTATTTGCCATTTGTCAGTTTTCAAAGAAATATGATATTGAAAATTGGCTGAAAATATAGTTGAGACAATATTTACATCAGATTGTCGATTTTATGCGTAACAGTCTTAGACGTGTTCCGATATCGGATGCCAAACAAACGGATAAAGCCCAACTTTCTACTTTTCATTCTTTTAACAGTGCTAGAAATCTAGAGAGGTTACATGTGTGTTTCTGTGTTCAAGTCTTCCTTGTCCTTCTGTTTTGATCTTTGAAGTAAAACCACTCTTCGATCATCCTTGTAGGTCGTTTCAGCGAACAGTTGCTGCTGGTTTTGTGATAATTAAAATAGTTATGACCAGGGACCCTTCAATTTTTCGCTTGACATTTTGCTTTCTGCGCCCTATTCTTGTAAATTCTGCGTGCAAGAAACAACTTGTTTGGCTGGGTGGATGGAGAGAGCACTTGTTTAGCTTTCCAGCTGACTTGTGTTCGAATCCTGGTGAGGCGAATTGAGGTCGGGGAGACAGGATGTTAGCGTCCATCTAGACTTAGTCATTGTCATATTTGTGTTAATACTTACAACTGCTTGGAAAATATAAGTATCCTGAAATACAAATCTAAATCTCCTGAAATCTTGTATTATAAAATATCTATTCCAAGCTTATTTCCTCTCCCCCTGAATATTTAGGAAATAGTGACATTTAGCACTATAGGAATTATCAGAGCTGTTGAGCTTGTACTCTGAAGCGGCTTTAATGCACTCAAGCATGTGATCTATATGCTACATTTTGCCAAGAGTCGCAGTTTGAAAATACACTGTACATTGTAATCGAAGTCTATCCGAAAAAGCATGATATCGCTACTATCGTATTACATGGAAACTGCACTTGCGTATGTCACTGGCAATGTTTCAATATAAAGTCTGATTTTGGACGATTCAGTGAGCTTATTTCATGTATGCCACGCTTTGTGGTAGCAATGCGGGACCTACTATTCATGAAAAAGTAGGCCTATGTGTATATTTCTATAAAGCATGAAAATGAAGTTGCATTGCACTAATGCCCATGCAAGCATCTATTTAGGGAGTGGTTGTGATGATTTGATCAACTGCATGGTGTCTGTTCAATTTTGACGATGGTCACCCAACTCCTTAATATCTTTCCGGGGCAAGTATCTGCAATCATAAAATTGGTCATTCGAGTCCCCTATTCAAGAGCAGTGTTTCGTGTCCGACGCACCAATCTCTGTAACCATGATCTGTAACCATGTTGGACAAACCAGAGTCAGTGAGACGAGATATCAGTGGATTCATTTAACGGTTGTAAATAGAGTTTAAGCCATTGAAGAAATAGTTTGCTGGGAAAGAAGATCAGTCAATTGTTCATGCTCATGCTTAAATGACGATGACGACATTAGTGGTCATTTTATTCTTTCCTCTCAGTCTAAATTATCATATAAATTTATTTTAATTTCAATATGATTATCGGCTGGTTATTCATGACCAAAATTAAAACATAATCAAACATGAAGGTTTTGGAAACACCCGAAAGTCCGGTGAAACCCAGAGTAGAAACAATCTAACCCAATCTACCAAGTGCGAAACTAACAGCAGCTGTGCACCGCCCTTGGAGGCCCTGATATGTCACAATGGATGCAAGCATACAGAGACACACTCCATTAAGCCGATGGACGTGCTCATTAGCGCTGACTCTGGCGTCTCACTTCGCCAGTTACCACGGTGTCTCCCCCAGTCATAGGCACTAGCTGGCAGGGACCAGGATCCTCACAAGAACCAACCCTGACACCAAGTAGATAAACCAAATCATCGCTTCCCCAGACACAGCTATCAAGCACGCACTCTCGAACTTAATTCCAAAAGGAATCCCGTTGTACGGTCTTTGCCAGCTGTCAATTGAACAGTTCTCCACGGTCAAATTCAATGATCAAGATTGAAAGATAATCGACCATGAACGCACAAATGCGCATTTTTTTCCATCTATCCCAGGCGTGCATATCATTGTCAGATTAAGCGGACCGAACTTGGCGAACTGGCTTTGGTTCTGAATATTCTCGATAGAACGGTTTCGGTCTTTCTTAACGGGCCTGTGTCAGAAATTCTTTCTTTCGCAGAACTGCAAGATTGTGGAGTATTTTTCCATTAGAGGTATTTCCAGCATCTTATAATGTTAATGAAACCAAAACGGCTTTTAATGCGTAGCGTCTTTGCCTAGCTCTATGAGGACTTTGCAGGCATTTTCTGTAGTATACTATTGTTATCTTATCAAAGCTTGCAACTATCGCAATTTTCAGCATATATTTTTTTAAAACTCACCAGAGATGCAACTATGAGATATTACTTAATTTGTTGAACTTTTTACATCCCCTTTTTTATTTCTTTAACTGTCATCCTCCTTATTTCGGCATTTGTGTTTTTAGCTTCCTTCTTTGTACAGTTATCTTTGTTATGAGTCATACATCTTTTTTAAGTTTAATTTCCATTTTTCTTCTTGTAATTGCCACCCTCGATTACCAGCCTCACCAATTGTCAGGAACTATCTTGTCTAGTCACCGAGATAGCATCATTTAGATCGATGGACAATTGCGGTTGGAGTTTTGAATTATTTATCTTATTAGTGCTGCACAAACAATGCATTAATTTTTAGTATGCATCCATATATACGTCGGCCTACCTATAGGATATGATCAAAAGTAAATTTAACGGGTAGATTTAAATGAAGAGTGAGCCTTTCGATACTTCAGATTAAATGATCATCAGTTTGATTTCAAATTAAAGGAAATATTTATGTTATCAATTCAAATTAAAAAAATGTTCTACTATAACAGCCGCCCTGGCATTTGTCAGACAGCGTCACCGCCCAATCGATTCCTCCTTCCGAAGCCTCTACCCATGTCGCCCTTGCTCTTTTATTTTCAATTTTACCCGTTAACTTGACTTTTAGGTAAAAAGGGAAGTAGACACTTGTACTCAGGAGATCGTAATTGTGTTATCAATATAAATTTTTGTGTTAGAGATGTTGTCAATTGGCTGCAATCAGAGCCTATTTTTACGCACTGCTGTCATATAATGCGATTCGACGCCATGACTATATTGATCTATTAGACTTTGCCAAGTCGACAAGCTACATGTGGTATCGTCAGCATCATTATATCGGAAACAACGTGTGCACAAACAAAACAAAGTTTTCCTCATAAAAATTGCTACGGTTCGGAATAGCAGCCGAAGCCAAGAATGACTGCCTTTAATAGTAGCCACGGCTACTATTCGAAGAAAATGCAGTACATAGTTACATTGCATTATCTTCCCGAACTTCTTTCTTATCTTATCTGTTTCATCACCTTTCATCTCTTGTTGAGGGACACCTTTGGTGTATAATCTCATCCTCTTCCCTCAAGCTTTGATTAAAAATGAAAATCCAGATCAACCTGCACTACCTAAATGATTTCTCGAGGACAACACCAGTAGAGGAAGCCCAACAACAAAGTTTCACAAGCATCTCATGCAGTGCAAAAGTGTGATTGACATTAGCAGACTTTTCTCAGTCATGAAACGTATGAGAGGGAAATTGCAGATGTCTTCGAGTTTGTATACTCGCAAATTTATAGATTGCCGCCCAATTCGTGTGTGTAGAATTCTTTATCTTATTTTAATTTAGTAGAATGCTATCATTAATTTGCATAGGTCTGTTATTTTATTGATTCGTTTAATTTAATTTCATCATTTCTGAAAGACATTTTTTTGATCCCAAAATGTTAACTAATCACCACCCTAACCAAAATTCGAATCTTTATTTTTTCCAAAAAGAAATCCGCGAATTATTCGTAATGCACTTAAAAACAAAGTACCGTTCGTAAGTCTACTGGATTCAAATGTTGGCTTTGAAATGATATCTGAATATCTGATTTATAAAGGCAATACAAGTCACACGAATCAAGGTTCCAGTTCTAGTAGTTATACGACCACGATGAAAGCAAGTTCCATTTTAACATGCTGGTACTTCGGGTGTAACAAAAATAATGCGAATTTATTTCTAGGTGGCGGAAAGCATTAAATTAGCACCAAATAAGGTTTTCATTCAGAAACATGGCATCCTTGGTTATTGATTACTATTTGACAGTGTTCAAAAAGTTTATTTACTTCCTTTTTTCAAGGCTTCCTCTTCTATTGACTTGCACCACTGCAACGCCGCATTTTCTGCCTCATCATGGTCTTCGAATTGGCGCAATGCGAACTCTTTTTTCATCCAAGAAAACAGAAAGCGGTCACATAAATTGAAGTCAGGGCTGTATGGGCTTTGCCGAAGCTTTTGGATTCCACGACGTTCGAAGAATTTCGTTACGACTTTTGAAGTATGGGGTCTGGCGTTATTCATCTGCCACAAAACTTCCGAAAGTTTGATTGGCTTTGATCTGAGTGATCTCGATTTTTTTTCCAGTTTGGTGCGTAAAGTCTATGAAGAGCTCACTATCAATTGTGGTTTTTGGAGGAGTAGCTTGCAACCGAGAATCGTTTGTTCGCAGTAAGAGCAACGATGAGCATCTTTTTCTTGTACGATATCGAATACTTCACGACTTGATGTCTTGGTTCGCCTTTTTTTCACCCAACAGCCACTTTTGAGTTTCGAATGTCGGCCTTTCAAATTCAGCCAGGTTTCATCAACGCTCACAAGACAGTCGTAAGCTTTTTCAATATCAATCTCAAGAATGGAACGACGAATGTGTTTCGTACAGTTGATCCTGGCTGTTTTGTTCGCTTCACTAAGGTCATGAGGAACCCACATACAACAAACGCTCCTCAAATTCAATTTTTCAGTCAATATTCGGAAGATGGACATGTGATCGAATTCCATTAACTCAGCCAATTCTCGACAGGAAAGTTTGGGGTCATCTTCAATGAGTTCCTTCATATTCTTAATGTTACTCTCAGTTTGAGATTTTCTCGGCCGCCCAGGTCTTGGACAATCATCAAGCGATGATGGCTCTTCGCAAAATTTCAAAAACCAACGGAAGATGGTCGCCTGCGATGGACACAGGTTCGGGTACACGGAGGAAATTTCTTGATGAACGTCTTTAGCAGAAATGTCCAATTTATATCTCGTGAAAGCATAGAATCGTAAGTTAACTACATCAACATTCATTTTCGATCTGAATTCGTTCTCTGAATAAACTGATGTTTATTAAGCATCAAGAAAAGTTAATTGAGTCGAAAAAATCGATCACATTGCACCAATATTGTGAAGAGCTGCATCATTGAATGTTTCGTCACTTTTTTGTGACAACAGAAACCGATTGTATTGAGATTCAATCAGGCGACGACTATTGTGCGTCGGACGGATACCCAATCATTGATTTCTAACAAAAGAACAGAAAATTTGACATTATTCATCTGATTATAGCTTCATTTGCATTATGTTTGTTACCTATCGACCTGTGTAAGCTAACATACAGTTCATAACGATACAGACGATATTGTCGTTAGTTATCAAAATCAAATACTTTTTTACTTGAGGGCGTAGATTTTCATTTGAAAGCTTTTTTGGGAGATAAACTTATCATCCACTAGGAAATTCTGCTTGAACGAACCACCGAAACATAATGAATAAGATGTTTCTAATATTTACATTTACATGTGCTTTATATACACAGTTTTTTCGTTTAAGCTGTGAAGATACAGATGCAAAAGTAAATACCTTTATGGTGAATGGGTTACTCTATCAAGCAAATTCAGGATTACTAAGAACAGAGAAACATGCGTTCTTTTCTTCTTCATTAATCTCTTCTTTGGAACTTTATACGGTTTTCCAGTATTTCGCATGGATCCCCATAATTGAGGTAAAACTTTCATTTTTTGATATGATCAGTATGAACTCTAAAGAGATTCGCTTTCTTATCTAATATTCATGCGAAAAAATATTTCTCTCTCATTGCCTGGAATGAACGAGTACATCTTCAGGAAATAATCGATTGTGAAGTTGTGTTTATTTTCCTTGTTATCATAACGCCATTTACTCGCAGAGAAAATGTTCTGATATTATCTACCTATGCGTGAGTTAATTTCAGTGTAAATATTAGAATTGTATCAGAATCGATGCTTCTCGCCAAAACTTAGCTACAACGAAATATTAGACACAGCTCGTGACATGGCGACGTCAGAAAACGTTTTAATAACTACAGAAGTTTTTTTAATTATATAATTTTACGTAACCAAGTCAACACCTAAGTGGGACTTAATTCGTCCGTTCCGCAATGCATTATCGTCTTTGATATTTCTCGCTATCAACGAGTTTTTCATAAACGCAATTTCGTATTTTTTTATTCAAATGAGATAATGTGCGACAGTATTCCCTTGTGTGCTGGCATCATAGCGTATGCAATGTATATTAAATATTTACCTGGTTGCATAATTTAGCTAGTTAAGACAGGAGCTGTCTGACTTCATATCCTTATGAATTCTTACCGCTAGATGCAATGAAGGGTAGTATTACAGTATTACAGAAAGCTAACTTCATGACTGAAGAGTCCCACCGACGATTTTTCATTGTAGATGAGAGATTCCTGTTCCCATGTTCGATGAAGTGGATGTTCCCATGTTAAGAGTGATATTCTTGCCGCCAAACGTCTATTTCACTCCTCCTCGATCATGATTATTGCGATGAGAGTGATGATAAATCCCAATCTTTGAAGTGGGCTTCTTGCTTGGACAGCTGAAAACAACTTTAAATGATGATGTGAGTGCAGTGAACACTAGCTTTCTCTTAGTCGAAAGCTAATTCAATCTTATTGGTCTACATCCACAGTGGCAGACTTAATAAGAAATCAGGGGGCGCAATGTCACAATTCAGTCAGGCAGTGTTTTATCCAGCTCTGTTTGGGGGGGGGGACTCTCCCCACCTAAATGTTAGAATTTCCCCCCCCCTATGGAAGACAACTAAAATCATACATTAGATGCAGGATGTAGCTGTAAAGTTTTAAGATCGCCGTCTAAGTCGCCTAAGTGACGATCCGCTGGCTGCAGACCGCGGCTTCACACGTGAGCGGGACAAAGCAAGATTTATAATTCCCAATTCTAGCCAGCAAACAATAACATTTTATCTCATCCTTCTTCCTGTGTTTTTGAAAAAATGAACTTTTATAGTACAAAGGCTATTTTTGCTACATTATGCAAAAGTACTAAAGAATTCAGGGAAAGTGTACATGTGAATGTAGACTAATGTAATGATATTGATGATTAATTGATGTGAATTATAGTGGCGATCAAATATATAGCTTTCAGACAATAAAGTAATCATTAATCTGTAACAAGTGATTAGCTAAAAGTTACGATTTAAAAACATTTCTATCGTCTCGAAATTATAGGCCTAAAATAGGCATGTTTTTGAAGTATTCATGAACTGATCATATCAGTGACATTTCATATGTAGAGGCCCATTTATATTGTACATAAGGAATTACAATTTCTCATTGCCTGATGAGGTACAAAAGCTTTCAGAACCCTCCTTAAGGAAAAAATTCACCCCCTGAACCACTAGGAGTGGATAAAACAATACAGTCAGGCTTATTTATCGGTCCGTAACTTAAGATACACTATCAATGGCGTCGTGCAGAGGGTGCCTTGCCCGCCACCGAGTTTTTGGTCAATCGAAATTTGGCGCCTTTCTTAGTTTTAAAGATTCTCAATATCTGCATATCTAGATTCAATCGGATAGGATGCGAAGCGTATATTTTTTCATAATAGTAATCGGAGCACATGACATGTAAGTAACAATCAATTGCAAGTAAGTTTGAAATTCAATATAAGTAAAACACCATGAAGTCAAAATCAAAAATAATTTTCCAAGCTGGACACAAATGGTATGAAGAAATTTCGTCGAATCCTCGTTTGGCTGTAGGGAATCACGACACTTTGTGAATAGCGATGTAAAGGAGGTAATGTAGATCATGTGAAGAATTACCTGCAGTTTTCTTGAAAAGCTTTCTTCTTGTGGCATAGAGTCGTTTTCGCATGTTAACTTCTTGACAATTATAATTATTTTCACTCCACCAAAAATTGATTCGATGAGCACACCTATTAGTTTTGCCAAATCTTTCAGACGAGGTTTTGTTGAGTCCAACGAAAATAGACAACGCATATTCCATTGTACTACGGATACAGCTGATATATACAAGATGGATGTCAGTTTTACTCATACGAGGATGCAGCTTCCTTAACAGATAGAATCGCTTTTCGTTGCTATTTGAATTTTCGTGACATGTTCACTCCACGAAAGATCATTAGAAAAATAACTCCAAGAGTAGAAATAACTCAAGACTCATTAATTTGAATTGATTTGAGGATGGGATGACCAACTTTGGAGTGTCTTAGTAGCTACGTGTACATTGTGAAAGGGACGCCTATATCCACTGATTCAACAGTTCAGTGGTTATGATAGTCATGATAGAAAGTATATTTCTGTACTGTGGCATTTAAATTCTAAATGGCGTCCTATTGTTGATAAAACTTTTCGTCGTGCACGAAGTAGCATCTGCTCTTCAGATTATTCGTCTGTCTCTGCTGGCTGTAGCCATTTCTTTAATATGTGCAAGTCATCTTACAAGACGCCACTATGATCAGCAAAATCACTTGACCATCTTTTATACTCAGTAGTTGCAGCAATTAAAGAAAATCGTGTTGCTGTTCCTACAGCTTCAACGAGCAGGAGGAGGAATTCTTTTACTGTATATTAATTCAAGCATCATTTACAATAAACTAGACTCAATTTTATAAGCCTCTGAGAATTTGTATCTTGTATAGCCTATCTTTAATGTCATTTTAAATTCCATTTCTTTGGATAAAGGAATTGTTGTTATCATTATTTAAGAGTGTGAAGCTTCCAACATTTTTCAAGTATTCATAAATTGGGCAGCATTCCACCAACAGAAGGCAGAAAATTTGAGAAATCAACTAAGAAGATACTAAGATACTACAACTGGATTTAGAGTATTTTGAAAAAGTAAATTTCTGACTATAGCACCTAAATTTTGAAATTCAGATTACCTAATTTACAGTCTTAACAAAAATAGTGATTATCACAAATTGGCTATTGCTTCACACATCACGTATGTGAGAGACAACGAGAGGACGCTTAAGTTGTACCATGATGCTTTACGCAGCAGATTACCATTTTTACGCACATGTATGTATTTGCTAAAAATGATGATGATATTACAAGAAACAAAGAAAGGATGCATGAAGATGGACAGAACAGTAAACTTGTTGGACTTAGGTTAAGTCGAACAAAACGTGCAACAGACGCTGTAGCTAATGAAGGCAATCATTAATTGACAACCACAGACAGTGAAACTCGCAACAACTTAAGCGCATTCTTGTAAAAAGTTATAACAAAATATGTGTTGATGCTAAAGTAGTGTATAATACAGCTAAAGTAAAATCACATTTCTCTCTAAGAAGCAAGGCGAACCCTCGTTTGAAGTCTTGGCTTGCATATGAATCTCATGCCTGTGTGATCCAGGTAGTCAACATTGGTAAAACACAACAAAACAAAACTTCACCAGAGAATCGGTGAAAAAATCAGAAGAAGCACTGCAGTAAAGGACCATATAGACAATTGCAACAAGACTGAATCGCAATAAGTATCCAGGACATAAATAAACAATTTCGATATAAAATGCAAAGTAATAATTACGAAATCAGTCTAATGATGAAGCAGAAGCAGTCATAGCTTAATCATAGCAGTCATGGCAACAGAGTATAACGGCATGTCTTACTTACTGAACATTTTTAATTTAGATTAATGTTATGAAAGTCTGTGCGATTCTATCCATCTATGAATTCCAGAGCTATTCGCCATTGCTTAACTATTGCGATGTTCCTTACTTCAGACAACAAGAGACTTTAATCACAATTGTTCAGATATTCTACGTTTGTGACTTGCATATGTGCTGTTTTAATTGAGAAGGTTGTTAATAGTCATGCTAATAATTACTAATAATTGTGCATGTTATAACAGAGACAAACGTCCAATCTACTGCTACTTCAAATTTTGCAAAAGTTGTTCTTGAGATGCGAATCAATCTCTAAGATTTCAGATAATAATTTCTCCGTGTTCACTGATTAATTTAGATTGTAGAATTATCTTCACTTTCACCTTTGTTTCTAAAGACATTTATCAACTAGGAAAGACTGTTATTCGTAAGATAAACTTCCTGCCGTGTCAGCAGAAAAGGCATCGAGTGAACAGGTAAACTAAAAAAATCTCATTTCTTCTCTCAAGATATCAGCCTATAAATAGAGATAGCCAACGGGTGAAAATCAGCTGGCATTTCCCTACGTGAATTTAGTCATTTCTTACATTGAGACATGTGTTTATAACATAGAAAGGAAGAAAGAAGTGCAAATGTTGGCAGTGTGCTTGTAGAGATACACTCACACACATGCGAGATTTCAGTACCATCGAAAGACAATGTTCCTTCCATCTTTCATTGAAACTCGTCGTTTAATATTTAATTATCTGGGAACATTTTGTCTTTGTTAAGAGGCATTGTTCATCGTTTCATTTGCAACCTGTTAGTTTCATTTCATCGATAAAATAAAGGAAGACATTTCCTAAGATAGTTGCCTCTATAAGCTGGCACAAAATATCGGCAATCAAAATATTAGTCTGACGTCACGTCAGCTATCGAATACCATACCACGTCACTCAGCTAGACAGTGTAGACAATATATTCGGTTGTCCTTCCAAATTTATTTTCGGTTGCGCTCTTGTTGGGAAAATTACACCCCCAGGGTTGCCAGTCGTCCTATTTTCTAAATTCATCCTCTTTTTTGACAATGTCTTTTTCTCGTAAGGCTGGTTTTAAATTGAATGCCTTTTTTATTTATGGAGTCATTCACCATTGTGTGCATGCATTTCTTTCATGATAAGTTGATGCTTACGTTATTATTAAGCTATCACTACATCAAAATTTGATTTGAAGTAGCTCATTATTCCTTCTCCATACATGTGTCAAGCATCGTTTCATTGAGTCGTTAACTTAATTTGAAATTAGTATTTTTATGCGTCAATTTCACAATTTATAGAACTCTCTTAAGATCAGGGCGGCATTCCGAAGTCAGTTCCTTACTCAGCAAGCCATTGCAATAAACGGTCGTGTTTTTATATTGCTCCAGCCAGCTTTCTATGAGTTAACTTAGTTGAGCTGTGAATTTGGAAGTATTTATCGGAATTTGGTGGTTCAAGATTTATTTTGGTGCTCATAATTTTGCTGTTTGATTCATCTACATATTTTTCACTTGAGTTTGGTAGGTGGTCACTCGCCAAAACGTCGACTTCGCCAGTTTTTCCTACGTTTTCATTGTAAGTGCAGGGTTTTAAGTTGATTTTAGTCCGGGAGCTAATGACACTTTCTTCCTAAATTCGCGCACAAAGGGCTTCATAGCATGGATTTGCAGATCTTGAAACGCTGAATACAAAAATCAAATCCTTGAGCGTCACAGCCTGTCGCTTTCGGTTATAGGTAAGGTGAAAGGATTTCCATTGGAATTCAATGGTAAAATTTAAGAAATATCTTTGGATTGTGAAGCACTTGGCAATTTTTGCACATTTTCTTTTGCAGAAAAGAAACTATTTATCAGAATGCCATGAAATTTGAAATATGATTGAGTTCAGGAAATCAACTTCGATATAAAAGTGGAAGTGAGTCACATTATTCAGTATTTGATGTCTGAGAGCCTCTACAAAATGAGTAAATTTCATGTTTTGACTGAATTTTGGCTATTTTTTGGAGATGGGCTGCAGATGATTATATCAACCTTTGGAAGAGAGCGTGCTTGAATGCAAGAAAAATTAAAACTAATTCTTCGTCAAAGCCATCGGCTTGTGACTCATATCAAAAGGGACTTCCTGAAGGAGTGAAGAAGGCAGCAATATCTTTTGCTGAAGATGGTCTGTTAGGTAAAGCTTGCAGAGCTCTCACCAGTAAAAGCATAGCTCCGCATTCCACAAGGACTCGCTGACGTTTGGTGTAGAAACACACGCAATGTGATCCGCTTTTTCCACCAAAATTTTATCTGGATTATGCTCCACAGCTGCCACAGAACTTTGATATTCGTGCCATTCTATCATCATTCCCAAAGGGAACAGCTTGTGGTCCTTCAGGTATGCGTGTTGAACATAACAGCTGCATGTAGCGGGACTTCACCGCTCAGCCTCCAAACAACACTAGGCAGATTCATAGACCACAATATTTCAGGCAGAGCTTGCGAAGAAGTCGCACCCTTATTTGCAGGTGCTTCCCTTACTGCATTTCGCAAATCAGAAGACAATGCACCTCTAGACATCCGTCCCATCGCAGTGGGTGAAGTTCTCCGAAGATTATGTAGTGTTAGATTATGCCTATGTAGTGTTTATGCATCGGAGGCGAGAACCATTTTTAATGGTCATCAGTTTGGAGTCGCTTGCCCTGAAGGATCGAACGTGTTATTCATCAGATGCGTGACATAGTCAATACACATTGGCATTATGATAATTTTGTCATTATGAAGATTGACATGACAAATGCCTTTAACTCTGTGTCTCGACAATGTGTACTGGAGGAGTGTGCCAAGAACATTCCAGGTTTGCTTCCTGGGGTTACATGGTGCTATAAGCAGAATCCATTGCTATGGCTCCCAACCTGTTGATTAGCTGAAATCATCAACAGGTGTCCACCAAGGAGACCCGCTTGGTCCTCTCCTTTTTGCTTTGGGCATGAATCGCCTGGTCACTTTGATGAATGATACTACAGAACTGGTTCATAATATGTGGTACCTTCGGCGACAGAGTACTATGTGGAAGTAGAGACGCTATTTCAAGGTGTTTGAGAATTATTAGTGAAACCACTACATCGTACGGTCTTCGTCTCAATTTGCAGAAGTGTGAGCTCTACAGCAAAACAGATCTCAGTTGTCTTTCATCACATGTGCGAAAGTTTCATGAGCCTAACATGGAAATTTTAGGGACACCAATCGGTGAACAGTCTTTCTGTGCTACATTTGTTTCAAGGAAGATAAAAGTGCTGAACGTCTCTTGATGCTGTTGTGCAACTGAATGATCCTCAAATTGCTTTGCACATATTGAGACTTTGCAGCGGTTGTTATAAGCTTAGCCACATGGCACGCTGTTGTCCACCAAAGAATGTCATCAGTCAGGTTGCCAAATTTGATGCGGATGTCATGCGGTGCTTGGAGGATTCAGCATCAATCGGTTTAACAGATGCCGCTCGTCTTCAGGCCGACTTGAGTCTCAAACTCAGGAGGACTTGGAATCAGATAAGTTGAGAAGCATTCATCGTCAGCCCATTTGTCATCAATCTGATCCACTAATTCACCTTCTGCTAATACCGAGGAAACAATCGAAGAGCATCATTTGAGAACTGATTCTTCTTATCATTTGGAAGAGCATTCATTTAGGTCCAGCTGCCAATCTCAAAAGCTTTTATCAGAGAAAATAGAAGACTCCATGAAGAAGAACTTGTTGAAAATGAATCAATCCTTGGTTGATAAAGCTCGTCCCTCGGCGATTTCTAATATCCAGGCATCTGCATGGATAAGGGCAAAACCGAGTCCTGAACTGGGTCAACGCTTGGAACCCACTGAAACACAAATGCTGGTGAAGCTTCGCTTGGGATTGCCGTTGAATTGCCATTCTACTTGAACTACTTGTCCAAGCAAAGTGGTGGATGATTTTGGAGTACATGGTACAATTTGCAAACGAGGGCCTGATGTTGTGAAGCGACATAACATCATTCGCAATTTCATACACCGTCTCTGCCAACAAGGAAACAAGGAAGAATGAATTCAAGATTGGAACAAGGATCCAGTGACGATCTAGACAGGCCAGCGGACATTCTCATCTTAGACTGGTCAGTAGGGAAAGCAGCTGCAGTTGACATAACTATTACACATCCGCTCACTTCTGATTTTATTCATGGAGCGATTGCAGCATCGGATATGTGTGTGTCAGCAGCATAGAAGCGAAAACATCAAGCAGATGACGGAAAGTATGCCATTCTGGGATGGATTTGTGTGCCCATGGAGGTCACCACTTACGGTGTTTGGGGCTCTGAAGCAGTAGCAGCATTAAATCGGATTTCTACATCCCTTTCAATAGGCCGAAATGAGCACTATTAATTGATTCGCAATGAGGTGCTTAACTTTCTGGGCATGACGCTGGCAAGATCAGTTGCCAGAGCACTCCTGGCGCGCATGACTTTGTGAAGTGCTTTCTTTATTTTCATTTTTTGGTATTTTCTTTTGCTTCCTAGGTTTTTTATAGATAGGTTCATCTATGTAATTGTAATATTTGAATTTGATGTCTCCGTACTCATGTAGCAGTGCTCACTTCTTTCGTGTACCATAATGCGGTCCACAAATAAATTCAAAAACTGTGATGAAGTGCATCAATTTTTCTATTTTCTCGAAATTCAATGTTTCACCAATATGATTCAGTTGCTTTCTGAGGACTTTTTCAAATGCATTGGATTTTTACCGAGATTGGCTCTTTCAATGAAGGTGCATAACGAGTTAAATTGACTCTCAGGTTCCATTTCAACTTTTGAATATTGCAAAATAATTTATAGGTCTGCTTGAACAACATTTATGATTTTAACAAAGGATATTTTCACTTTTTAATTCTTGAACATCAAAGCTAATCGCGGATTAACAAGATCGTTTAAGACTCTACATGTAGCTTGATCTTCGGAATAGTCATCTTAAGTGTAATCAAAAGTTGAGGAAAGAGACACAACCCATGCATGTTTAATGCATCAATGATGTCCCTCAGAAAAATTTCAAAGACATGAAATTAGAAAGGTGGAAAGAGAAATAGCCAAATAATTAGAAGTATAGACATAGCGATGTAGATAAATCAAATGCAACGAAATAGACATAGTATAACATAGCTTTCAAGCTTTACCTATCTGACCTGGGTTTTCTAAGCAGGTCTATGACCGAGGGTGTGAATTCTGACAACCCTCAGTAGTTCACCTCTATTTTCAGGTGTACAGAACCAAAGAGATCAACTTACAAATTATCAATAAATGCTACAATCCACTCTCTGTTACTTAACACATTAAGTTCATATTTCAATTTTTAAATGACTTTTGAAATCCAAATTCAAATTTCTAAATTATTACATGAAAGATTTCAATATTTCATGTTATGCATGACTCTAACTACTATGTTTTCTTAAGCGTTATACAGTTACACATAGTTATCAGATTCCAATGAACAGAAGAGTTGACATCATGAATATGAATAGAAAAAACAAAAGAAACGAAAGGACTTTCAGAGAGTTTTCCTACATGTTGCAAGTTGGTATTGTCGTTTCCCGTATAACTTTAATCCGCACTTTTTTTCTTCCACTTCTCCAGTCTGCTGGTTATTTTTGCAACTAGCCATCATTTAAAATGAACAAGTGTCGATTTTGGGTCGAATCCTTTTGAGACATGTTCTGTCTTTCTTAATTTTTGATATTATGGTGATGTCTTCTAATCCTCTTGATCATCGGATATCTCGCTCTCATCATCCTCAGATTTATCGTCATCAATCTGTTTGAACAAAAAAATAGAAGTCCATAGGCCTGTTGCGTGTGAATTCTTATCAGGAACTGATGCTTCTCAGTTGACTATCGAAATGAAAAGCGAGTGCAGAGCAAAATTTGAAATCACTACAATCTAGCCTCGAAGCACTTGCTAGCCTTTGGTCACCAAGTGGACCATGTCGCACAACAATAGCTGCAAATCATCCAACCACTGTTAAAGTGAACGTAGCATGAGTACCAGCCAACATTGTTATCATTCAGCTAGTAGTTCAAATTGAGCAAAAATTATGTGAAAGAAAAATGCTCCAAGACTCCATGCATGGCAAGCAACGCTTCTTTTTTTATGCTGAAAATTCATCGCTTTTCTGAGATTAAATATTCATGCTACATCATTTGGTAAATACATCATACTTTTTGTTAGCCACCTCTTTGTTTGAACTGATTATGCTTTAAACGTCTAGGAAATCAGTGCTTTGAGGCCGCTACGAAATCACATGGCTGATTATTCCATGTTGAATTCTTTGTACATATAGTTGTCTAAGTATGCATGCGCTTTTAAGCTGCCTTATAATCGATCATCAAATGAATTCTTATTCAAATTTCGGCAAGCTGTGAAATATCAAAAAATTGAAAATTTGTCCAGAATTACTAGTGAAACCCAATGATTACCGATATTGAACAAATAAATGTCGCTTGTCGAATCAACAGATGTCAAATGTGTAGCACCAGGATTTCATCTAATTCCCAGCAAAATTTTAGAAATTTAGAATGATGTGTTGATCTTGCTTCTTGAGTCATCAATGTGCATGTACTTCAGTGTTTGGTGTGGATAAGATGGACAAATTTGTATCACACGGAAGCGAATTTCTTTGATTAATTCGTAAGGGGCGGAAGTGGAACAGCCCTAATATAGTTTAGAGCGGAATTTACTGTCACCTTGGTGAGGAAATTTGTGAGAAAACAAGCCATAAGTAACTATGGCAGCTCCTACACTAGTTCAAAGCAGAACCGCACGACGAATCTAAAGGCCGTATTACTTTTTTTAATTACTCTTATTTTGGATTTTAGAATCGAGTGTATCTTACTAGGAAAGTACACTCCGCTTCACAATTGAATCATAAAAATAGCCAACAAAAAGCCGGTTACATGGAC
Source organism: Prostheceraeus crozeri (assembly GCA_907163375.1). Taxonomy (NCBI): domain Eukaryota; kingdom Metazoa; phylum Platyhelminthes; order Polycladida; family Euryleptidae; genus Prostheceraeus; species Prostheceraeus crozeri. The sequence goes on along the minus strand of CAJQUW010005941.1, from coordinate 646,028 downwards.
AAAACTTGCTTAGGTTTCGGTTTTGTTCTGGTCCCAGAAGATAGAAACGCAGTATTTCTTCCTCGCAAGTATCATGAACTTCGGACTTTTTCTGTGGTTGCTAAAAGTACAACCCTCATCAGGAATATCAGAAAACTGAAGTGGATATGGATCTACGCGTGGATCTATACACGTGCATCTATACATAAAGTTTGTTCAACAGGTTTTGATTCAATAAGCAGAGAATGACAAGTTAACCAAAATTTTGAACAGCGTTCAGTTCTCGTTCATTTTCAAACATTTTACCGCCGTTCAGTCATCTATTTGGTTCATAGGTGTCGATCAAATATTAATAGAAGTCAAATTCAGGCGACTAAATGTAGCAACTAAATAAAGATGGTCGAGAGTTTGGGAGATTATTTTTGAAGAATTGTCAACCAATATGAATCTCTTTTTTCATGATATTTTTACTGTGCTAGTATTTTTTATCTTTCATAAATGATTGACATGAAGCTTTTGATAGTATAGATCGTTGACATAAACGATTACTCGATTATTTCGATTACTTCGATTATCAAACTACAACAATCAGGTTCAGTTGTATGATATTTCGAATAAACGTCATTATCACTATTGAGCGATTAGACGATTGGCAACACAAATTTTGAAAATTGATCCTGATCCATGTGTATCAAATTAAGTGTTCGAATCGCGTTGGTTGACTCACGTTTTAGAAGCAGCATGAAGATAATCTCAAACCACTTTGTCCAAGAATCATGTAAGATCTCTTTACTTTCAAGTCTTATCGCATTTATGCTGTCAGACAAAATTGCCGAATCGTCCTATAGAAGATATCTGCATTTTTAGCCTCTTACAAATCAATGATCATCGATTCCTGCAGCCAACGAGCGATGCTATGAGGCTTGCAACAAGCGAATGCTTAGGTGGGTGGCCTATGTTAGGGTGGGCCAAGGGTTTCGTTTATTCACCTTTTGTTGGTTTCGTATGTAATATGTTTCGTATTACAGACAAGACGATTGGAATATCATAGGCTACATAGCAAATAGTTTCGATGTTCAATGAGTGTTTTATTCACATTAGTTAGTTGTCATCGTAGCTTCACATACACGAGTAAGGCAAATTGCTCAATCAAGGAAAGACGATCTATATTTAATGAAGCAAGAATGTATTACACCCATGTCTCAATTCTCACATGTACACTTAATGAATTATTGAGTCGCCTTTTGTTGACAAGTCCCTCAACCTAATGAACAGTTCTAATTTGTTCACATCCAGCACATACGGAACCAGACAATAATATATTTGCCTACTTGAAATAAGGACACAAACTCTAATTCATTGACTTCATATCATTTTTCTTTTGTTCGTAGAAACGCTGAAACCTTTCTTTCTCCTACTTCTGATTAGACCATTAAAATGATTCCATCGTAGAATGCATGAATAGAATAGAAAGTGAATAGTCTCAATGGAATCGGAACAATTTCTGTCAGAAGAATTAATGATAGGAGCATGGCAACATAGCAATTTTATTGCTCCCAAATGATGTTGCATAAAGTCTTAAAATTGAGAAAACAGAGACTAATCGGGATTTCGTTACAGCGCACACTTGTCACCATGAGAACCATCAATGAAGTCTAACACTGAAATGACAGGCAGAGAATAAAACAGTGGAACGCTAGTTGTCCAGTTTTAGAATATAGCAGGTCTATTTAGACGTTTTTGTAATATTATCTTGATAGAATTCTTCCCAAAAACTCAAAGACATTCAAAGATTATGAAAACTGATTAGATGTATTTAACACCGACTCATCTTAAAGTAAAATGAATAATCGAAAATTCCTTGGGCTCTGATTTTAAAGTGGAGCAATTTATGTTGGTCTGGTTGTACTCTAGATGGATTGCAGGAGCGACATTTCAAAATGCTGACCAGCAACAGACTGGGTGTTTTGAGATATCTGTCATTGCTGTATTTTGCAAATTCAATATTGATTGTCTGCACTTTATCCTTAGACAACGGACAACAATCCAGATCAAAAATTGACTAAAGATAGAAAAGCGAAGCAGAAAGCAAGAAGTTTGTTTGCTCTTCGTCTCAACTACATTCCCCGGCCATGATTTTCATGCAATTTCCATTGTAGGACTTTCTATGGTATTGTTTATTACCCTAAGTAGATGAACGTCGAACATAAAATGAAATTGACTAGAAATTTAAATCCAGTGAAACACAAGCGGATTTTGAAAGAAAATAACGTAACAGATAATGACATATATTGCGAAAAATAATAATGAATAATGGACGAACTAATGAGATAAAACAGAAATTTTTAAAATGTTGCAATGTTCCCACTTGGTAAATTTCTTCACAAAACATTTCTTGAGGCGGATTAGCATAGGTTTCTCGCTGCATGGAGTCTTTGTCTATTCTAATTGGTAAACATGAGTGAAAAGGGCGAATTTTTAGATGTCGTGTAGCTTAGTCGCCGCTATCTGAAAGCTAATTCTGCGTCTACCACTCATTAATAAAAACAGTCAGGGTTCGTGCGCCTCCTGGATTTCCTGGAAAAAATGTCTTTAGGAAGCAGTGGTCGTTGAATCATTTTTGGCTTTGCGGTGTCATGTGTTAGAGACATATCACTAATGCAATTCATCTAAGGAGGCATCAGAGAATGCTCAGCGAGATTATCATCACTAATAAATTAACTAATCATTATTAAAATTATGATCATTATCAAAATTATTCATCACTAATAATAAAATAAAAAAACAGTCGAATCCAACTCCAAGTGAATAGTCGGCGATCACGTACAGTACTAATATTGTCCATAAACTTGATAGTTTGTCTTAACTTGATAATCTTGATAGTCCATAACATGATGGTCGTTGTTGAGAAAATTAAATGCATGGAATAGTGAGATGAACTTGATGATTTTCATGCCACGAGTTGTCAAAGATCTATCATTCATGTATATTGCTAATATTATACACAATTACATTTATAATACAAAAGATAGCTTGTTAAATAGTAATACACATCAGAAAAAAGTTTCACCTGTATACATTGATGCAATTACTAATAAGCGCCAATTACACATATGTAGATGTCAATTTGAATATTAATGCTGTAAGCTGATTCAATGATCCCCATGGGAAAAGCAACAAATCTCAAGGTGATTGACAGACAACTGTACATCCGATTAGCAATAAAGAAGAGGAGAAGATATAATTAGAACTAAAGAATAAGTTGAGGTGTTGTAACAATCATTATTGCAGCTCCCCGTTTATTAGATTCAGAAAATATACCAAATTCTTCCCGCAACTGCCAATGCATACAGACATCTACAGATCGTCTACATCATGATATGACAATCTCATTCTTCACAATTGTAGTGATGACGTCAACCTTTTGTTTAAATTTGGAAATTGATATCTTTGAATGAAACTATCGATCATCACTGCCACCGAAAAACTGGTTCTGATGCAAGATTCCATAAAATGATTGCATAAACCTAACTAGTATGTGCTCATATTTTTCAATTATATGACATGAGTCAAGCAAGATCTATGCTTCCTGTGTCTGAAAAAGGCATGGATATATGAGCTCTACTTACTCGTTATATGGATGTACTGTACATGTACATGCGCAAGTGTAACGGAAATTAAATGTTGGCATCTTCAATGAACTCGCTATTTTCTGCTGTGTATGCATTTTTATCCTTTTAGTTTCCTATTAGTGCATAGGTAGATATTTGTAAACTAATATGTAAGCAGCATTATTTTGAAAAAGTAAGAATACGTCAATCTGAGAGTGAGACATAACCCTTACCAGGGACATCTACATTACAAGTTTGCTGTCCATGTGCTCACTAAAGTTTATTTTGTTAGTTTCTAATAAAAAAAGGTAGCCTGCAATGCAGCAACATTGGTTTACTTCAACTTTAAAACATTTTTTCACGTTGCGTCGTGAACTGTGTAATTGAATTAATTGTACATGTATTCCAGTGATCTTCTCCTTTATTAAATTTTCACCGTTTTATTCATTGAGATGGCCAAATTATCTGAGATTTTTCACCTCTTTTGTTTTCCGTATGTTGAACATGATTCGCTGTAAACACACCGTGCACGGTATGCGCGTTCATTAGTCCTGAATAAGTAGACCTCTTGAAATCTTCACTATACTGGTGAAATTTTGGCTTCTTCCTGTGATATTCCGCTGTCTTCGTCACTCAGTGGCAACATCACTTTATTTATTTATTTAGTCGCGAGGGGAAATCTTCCTACCAACTTACTTGTAGACTCATAGCATCTTAGTGCTGAGAAATGATGCAGTTGTAGGTATTATACTAGCACTAGTGAGGTGTGTGAACTAGTCTACCCTTCAGTAGAGTTCGGGTCGGGTTTTCAAAAATTCTTCGACTTCCAGTTAGCAAAGAAAATTACGTGTCTTATTTTTGGTTTATACTATCTCAAATTTATGATGTTGCGTTTTGTAGACTTTTCTAGCAGCCATTCACATATTGAGATTTTAGTTTAAAATGAAATGTTTTGGTAAAGCGAATATGAGACTCATAGAGTAGGGATATATACTTACTGTATGATGAGATTCTTGTTAGAAAAATTAAATGATTTTTCACCATTTAATGTGTATAATATCTAATGCTATGGAATACAAAATACTTTGCATTAAACCAGTGGTCATAATAAAAATGAAGTGTGTCATGGTTGAAAGCTGCTTGATTTGGCACGGATATAATATGTGTCATTAAGTTATTCAAGATACCTTTAAATGATGAAAAATATTTATTATTAAATATAGTATATATAATATATTCGAGTCGGGTCCGGTGCGGCTTGAAGATTAACTGATTGGGTTGAGTGGTCTGGTCGAGCTCAGGGTGTTGTTCGTAGCCAATCCGCACCTCAAGTTTGTACATGTTCTTCAATTACAATTACATTGTTCATGTGGTTGAAAACAAATGTAATCAGAATCATCATCGTAGGACAGCCACATAGTGCTTTGTATAATCATTACATGTGTAGAACCATGCTCGTCTGTGCTTGAGTGTTCAGCTTGGGGGTCTAAACGCAACCAGATGATTGTCTGCTGATGACTGACTGCCTGCAGTATTATGTTTCGTATCCTTCAATCGATAGAAGTAGTGGTAGAAGTTAAGTACAATATTCTATATAATATTAGCTGAAGCATGAAATCAATGTGGAAGAAGACGTATGAAGAAAAAAAATGTTGAGCTCCATATAGTGTTAGTCGCAGTGTGAACTTATGACAAGAAAAGGTTCAAATGAATGTTCTCTAAACCTTCACCTCCTAAATCACACACTAAAGCAAGACACTATTCGTAACTAATAAAAAAATCCTAAAGCAAAGCGTTTTAGGAGGCTAGCGCACTAGGGTTATTGTTCTCTTTAGTATGTCAACATTCTATTTCACGCAACCTCCTAAAATTCTAGTGTGTCGCGCTTTAGGATGCAGGTTTCTTCGATTTTTTTCGGAGGTGTCAGTTTACAGTGTGTACATATCAATGTCTAATGAATGTATGGTTTGAGAAGTCATTTTGAGCCTATGTTGCTGTATTAGCTATACATGACAAATTTTCGCCCACGACAGCCTTGTTCAAGTCACAAAGAATGACTGTCAGGATCAGCGAACGCACATTCTTCAATTGAGCATTGAACAATTGAATAACTTAGCATGTTGCTGAAGGAAAACTTCAACTTATTGCAATGCATGGTCTTACTGCATCTGCATATAGCATGCAGCTCCCTCAGTAGCTACACTCTCCGCATTTGAGACTCCATGTGTAAAGCGTTTTATGAAGGGAGGATAACATACCCTTCCTAATTTCTGAGAATAAATTGAATTTTGAAATAATCGGTCTCTTCCTCTCACACGTATATAAGCTTACGACCCAATAAATCGGAGCAAGGGTTTCACAAGCCGAGCCACAACGGAAGAGCGTGCCTATGTGGAGCATCAACGAATCTAAATCATGTATATCCAGACTTGAAGGCGGTCGGGTAGCGGTTAGCCCACCGCCCAGATCCAACATTGAAAATATATTTTTTCATTTTATTTGTAAAGATGTGAGTATCAATAAATCACACATGTAATTTGATTACAAGGAAAGACGATTATGATATCTGTCAATGTTGATACTAATGCATATAGACACACATCCAAGTCAGCTTCTTACAGAGATGTGTGTGATCTCATGTTGGGTATCTCATGGGTCCTTTGGAGGGTTCAAATTCTTTTCACTTATCTTCGACTTCATCTTCCTCTTAATCAAGGCATCAAATTTTATTCTGACGCAATAATGACATATGTGATCATCTGAGCGACCAGACCTGTTGATTTAGATTTAGTCATCATGCAAACAAATGTAACAATCACTGCACAGACCAACACACAAGGATATGGCAGTGTGTCATTTAAATATTAAATATTAGTAGATTTGTCATTTAAGTATTAACCGTGTTTTTGATGTTAGTCCTCACTAATTTGATCACATCTCACTTACCAATGCCAAGACAAATCACATTTGCTTTTTAAGTGTATATTGTATGTTTTTATTGGCACGCATTCTAAATTTTGAAATGAAATTTTTTCATGCACAGGTCGTTGATGTACGAACGATTCATAAAAAATCAAGATCACTGAATTTTTTTGATGGTTTGGTCTTTGATTGATGAATTTGAAATGTGACTAAGTAGATACGTTGAGACGCATGATTGCCTTGCAACCTCTGTTTTATGAAACATGAAAGATTTACCGTTTTGCCAACAATGAACTTTTTCTTTAAAGAATTTGATCCCGAGTATTAGTGAGTTCGCCTGACCTTCTTATGACCTCTATGCGATAATTGAAGAATCTGAAAGCGCTAATTGAATTGCGTGCTGTTCGACGCGATGCATCGAAATGTGTCATCCATGTCACGCTAATGGTATTATAATTATAATTGACTTTAATCGATTGCAAGTAAAGAATTACTTCATCCAATTAAGTGAAAGCAATGCACTATGTAGATCATTAATAGATCCTAGAAATGGTGATCTATGAGCTCAAGCCCTCGTGATAGCTCTACGGCTGATTGAATATGTGTATATCATTTCTTGCTTAAGTTAGATAAATTAGCTAGGCCTATTACAAAATTTCAAAGTTTACAAAAGAATCAGAAAATGGATGCATGAAAGTCCGATAGTGCATCTTTGTTTTCAATAGATGGTCTCTCGTAATCTAGGGTTGATTAATTTTCTGTCTTCGTCTTTGATATGAGGACATCAGAATATCAGAACGTATATTTTTCCAAAGAAAACACGTTAGGTGATGCAATGTGCAGTGAAAAGATGAATGATACAATGAAAAGTGAAAAACGAAATGATGAGGTACGATGATGCGGTGATACAAAATGATATTTACAAATGATAGAATTATGATAAATGATCATTAAATATTGAAAACACTGGAAGGAGAGGACAATCAATAATGCATATGTAATTCAATGGTTACTATATCATCATGAATCAATGGAGTATAATACAGTTATTATATCGAGTAATAAACGGCATGAATCTATTAAAAACTCTTATTATTTTACGGAATCCCAACATGATTTATGTTAATTTATTTAATCCTAAATATTACGAGGTCCTGAACAAAATATTTATTATGTAAGGCATTCATGTAATCGAGTAACGTATACAACAAGAATCAAATCAATAAAGAGTAATGTAAATGATCTCACCTGTAAAGGAGCGTAAATTTTTAAACACCACGTTAAGTTGATAAAAATTGTTCCGAACCTCGAATGAGCTAGATTTCGTAAATAAGACTGAGATTTCTAATACGATGTCTCGCTCTTTGTAGCATGTAGGTAAGTAGCATTCACTTAATCAATCACTGTTCCAACCGGATTTGTGTGATTGCAAATAGCGTTTGTTCTGACGTCATTTGCAGCTTTGATGTATTTACTTAATTTTGCAACGCTTCCTATATTTAGTTTTTGTAGCATACCATAGAAATCTAGCTTCGAAACATTAATAAGAAATGGTGTGTAACGTGATCTGATAACTCCGTAAACTGAGCACTCACAAATGAAATGAACTACAACTCACAGCAGTTGTAGACTGCCACACTGCGAGCAAAGCTAACGAGAACGATTGATAGCTTACGGACATACGTTTGCTCGAGACGATCGGGACGCTCGTGTTTGCTTTGCTTTCAGTGTGGCTGAGGCCTAACCTATTTCTATAACTTCCTGTTCTTACCGCCAAATTATGATTTCCACACATCATTTTCAACAATGGTGCGATATCTTTATGTGGTAAATTAAGAGTCAGATAATGCTTCATGGAGCAATCAAATCACTGGATAGCACTAATAATTGTTGGTTATCGCTCTGACATCTTGAAATGTTTATGGGATATTTGTGAATTGAAGAATCCTTAGATTTCAGATGTTCACTGATTTTCGTGTGTAGTTTCGTCATTGTGTTATGCAGCTTTCTTGACATTTGTCGCAAATTCCTGAGAACTTCGTTTCAGGATATCATTCGTTATTCATACCAAGGAATATTAGTGCCTACAAAATAATTTGCTTTATCAAGAGGTAGAAGACTACAGTCTCAAAGAGAATGGACTACGGCCTTTGATTGGATAAAATGCCATTTTATAACTACTTTCTTTTTCACATGTAAGCCTTTGCGTAGTTAAATCACTGAAGTAAACATACTGTAGTCTTTGAAATTACAGTTTGGCATGAATAAAGGGTGTTAGAATTGGTTCTCCGAAGAGTTTAGGCTAAATTTGTTACGGGTAATTCTGCTCTCTGTACAAGATGATAGTCTGCTTCACCAAAAGCAGATAAGTCTGTGTATTCGACCACCGGATGGATGGCCCTCTTCACCAAACGGGGACACATTCGTGCATTGACCGACTAATGCTGAATGAGAACAGTATAGCTTTCTGCTATTAGCGACACAATCATGTTTGAAATAGACTGTGATAATTTGAAGCATTTGCTTTTAACAACAGAATCCGGAAAAAATAACCTTGAGCTCTGAAAGACTATACCAAAAATAATAGAACTTAGTGAGAGGAACTGCAAACCTCAAAAAAGGATTAAAAGAGGATCAAAGGTGTCATTGATGAAAATAGAACAAGTGGCGTTTTCTAAAAGCGAAAAACTTTTTGGAAAACTTACATGTACACTTCACTTGCAGGAAGTTCAAAAGCGTTTGTCTATCCACTAATTGCTTGTTCAAATGGAAGGAGAAAATTCATCTTGACCTCATAAAGTCCCTCTCCTGAATGATTTTCATTGTTGAACACTTGTCTGATTGCTTCTTTCTGTGGACGCAGAAATGGAAAGAGCGTTGGGAACATTCTAACTGCCAACTCCGTCGTTTTATTTCTAGTCCGACGTTGAAGGCCCCAGGTTTTGATCTGGCTAGGAAGAATTGGGTTTTTCTTAACAGGTTACAAACAGGGTTTGGTCGGTAAAAAGCCTTCCTGTTTAAGATCGGACTATCTCCAACTGACCTCTGCCTCTGCGGAGAAGCCCAGACGGCTGAACACGTCCTTACGTGTGGCAGTGTGAACATTCGAGGTGACATGGTGACTGTGAACCAAAACTTTCGTTCGTGGATGGATGAAACCACATTGATTCTGTAATGACTTTAATGACTTCTACTGTACTTTCTTTTTAAAGTGTGTGTTTTTCAGCAATTGCTATGTCCAGTTTTGTGATTGTTTATACGAATACATATATATTGACGCCGAGCATATTTGATTTGTGTATCTATTTGCTTCCCGGACGTTTCATGTTGTTTCCACTAATTTGTCTCAATTTGCCTTGCATTTGATGGCACGTAAACTGCTGTTTGTTAATTTTCAGTCTCCATTCTGAATGACAATTGCATAGCCTGCGTTACAGCAAACAAATATTAAGACATGACTATTTGTTGAAAATTGAAATTTGTAAAGCGATTGATTTTTATGATTGCGTTTCAAATGTGTGCCTCAAGTATTAGTTGCACTGTGCTCTATATGCATATTTGGAGAGATCTGCATTAGTGCGCCATTATTTTTGTCTGGAGGCCAAGGTTCGTTGCCTCTGCCGCGATGCGTTGCTACTGCCACTGTTGTTATGACTTATATAGGGGCCTACATGCAGCTCTAGCAGAGAACACACCTGTACATGCAACTCAAGCAAAGCAACTGGTAGCCAGTCATGAAACATATCTTGTAACATCTTGTAGCAAATAGAGTCATGGACAAAGTAGGTAATTTACTTAAATGCACATGTATACCATCCATCACTTGTAGCTTGCAAGTTTTGTATTTTGTATTCGAACCATCTAGATCAAAGATGGGCAAACGTGTATAGTTGCAGGCCACGTCATGGATCTGATTAGCTTAATGGTCCGCTAACTCTGCAGTAGGCTACTATAGAAATCAAAATCGTTGAAATGATAATACTGTGAGAAGAACTGTGCAACTTTTAACAAAATAAGTGGGATGAAAACCAAAAGAAGATGCTTAATGTGCACATTTTATATCGAAAACGATGACTAACCAAAATTTTAGCCTGTGGTTTGTTTTACGATTTCCAAAATATTCTGTTCTCATTGAATCGCATGCTTTGGGGCTTTTCCGTAAGTTTACCGCAGGGATGCATGTAGAGTTTCCAGAAATATCAACCATGCACAGAAATTGTACCCACAAGCACAGGGGCAAGATTTAGTAGGTCTCAAATACTTACCTAAATCTATGGAAAAAATTTCAAATGTACTGGCAGTCTTTTAACGAAGGAAATCGTATTTTAAACATTTTACAATATCTAGGTAAATACAGAATAAATTGGGAATACATTGCTAAAATGCATCAGCGTTGAAATTATGCAAAGTTCACTAATCTTTGGCGCCCCACACTTTCAAAAGTCGATAAACAAGATGGACCTAAAAGGATGTTTTTTTAGGAATAAGATAAAGGAGCTTGATTTTTGCTTTGCTGCTGCAAAAATTCATATTCGGAAAACTTAGTTTGAGAGTAGGTTAAATACATGCATAAGGTAGTAATTTTGAACTGTTTAAGAAACAGTTCTCAACATTTATGTCACACACCACACGTATAGGTAGGTACTCTTAAAATACACTACACTTATTATACTTGCGCCTACTGTAGACTGCTGTTTTTGACTGCTCTTTTTCTTATGATTGACTAAACGATTTCTTCTAGAGTGACAGTCGTCAATAGTCAACATAGGCCTCAATAAATTAACCTGCCAAAATTCATGTCGGGGACTGGGCTGTGATGCGTAATCACGTAAGAAAGAGAACATTAGAAAATTGGTTCGATGATTTGAAACTGATTATTTATTGTATCAAACTAACTTTTCTCACGCTAAGTAGCTTGCTTCTGTTCTGTTATGGTCGATGGTTTAGCGAAATTAAACCTGAAATTCTATCTCGAAGATGAAGTCGATCAGATGTGTTTTTTCAAATGTCGGAGCTTCTTGAAGTTGAAGTTTTGCTGTGAATGCTACTCAGATGAAAGGATTTCGATTTTCCCTCGAAATTAATGTTCATGCTGACTCACAGTTGACAAGAAGCGTCAATTGTCGTGACGTAGTAGTGTGAAGCAAATATCGATCAAGGCGCATGAAACACATGTACATACCTCCCTAAAGCTAACTCCGGGGCGAACTATCGGAAGCGAGAATCTTAAAGCTTGATATTTTTTTGGGGGGGAGGGACTTGCGGTAATCCGGCGCCACAAGAATTTAAGGCCTACTGAATGTTGCTCTATGGAAATAAAGCTGAATGTTGCTTACTGAAATAGTCAAAAGTGTTCTATGGAATGTTTATCACGCAGGTACTTCTCTTGAGAGGTTGATCTGCAGTTTTTCAAGGTCGGATCAAATTTTGTCGAATAAGTTATCACTAACAACTGATTATCCTAATATTTGTCACTGGGAGAGGATTGAGGAGTTCGTTGAGTTCCGTTGGTTTTTTCTCATGGCGCATCAGCAGCATACTGCGCCAATCACGAGAACAAAACTTAGGTACCGAGCGTTCACATGCAAATCCTATTTACAGATATGTCTAAATGGCTTCACTGCTTATGGTTTAAGTTCACATGTGCTCCTTCAGGAGTATGCATTATTTCCTACTGTTTGAAGGAAAATATAGAGTAGGAAGCTCAGCAAAATTTTCATTTAGCATGTGACAAACAGATGCTTTGCATTCAATTAAAAATTTGCTTGTTCCGCTGTATATTACCCAACAAATGATTTTCTAAAGGAAATGAAAAGCGATGATCTCAAGTTCAGCTATGACTGAAAACATTAGCGAATCTTCTTGTTAGAAGAATCCCTGCCCAGGTGAAGCAGCGTGAACCAAAGTCGAAATGCCAAATTTTGTGCAATTATAAATTTTTCTTTAAAAAACCCCTGATTTGAGATAGCAGATATTTGACTATTTTCTTAGTTTCGCAAATACCGATATGTTGCGATGTAAGGTAGGCCTACAGATAGGTAGCGCGATCGTCAACCTCATGAGAAACGAGAACAACCCATAATTTGAGAATCATTGGAGTTCAGCCCTTTTTAGAATTAATGTGTTCAACTTGTAGCAGATCAACACTCACCTCAATAGAGAATTATTGTCGACTTTGTTATCCTTTCTTCAGAATAAATCGATTTTTTGTTTGTACGAACTTGATGCCTTCTGTATGGAAGGATCGAACCATTTTGGGTTCGAAATAAGCGTTTATCATATCCTAATACCATGAAGCAATAGCTGATATATAGCGTATATACCGATTCCTAAATGTATTTCCAGAACATTGACTCACTGGCATCTTAATGTACTTGCAAGTCAGAGCAACTGAACCAGTTTCTAGTTATGTTTTTACGTACAGATTACGTGGGTAAGTGTACAAACCGTGACCCGTTTGATCCGGAATGGGTGGTCCGTGATCTGCAAACCCCGGCGATTTCCGTATATGATTTAGAAGGCATGTACGTATATTTATATTGCATGACCTGCAGGCCCAAAAAGTACATGGAATCAACTATTAGTCAATTCATCAAAGAATTACATTTTTTCAAATATTATGTTGCTTATGAACAGAACTATGCATTTTTGAGCTCTCGCTATATTACATTTCAAATTTCAATAGCAACAGTTCATAATTGTACATCTGTCGTAATTTCGACAACACTTTGATCGCAACTTTTAAGCATTTTTTACAAAACTTTGGGTTATCCTATGTGATTACAGACAGTTGATTGCTACTCAACTCATTCTCATTTTAACAATATGTACGACTCCGTATGTTATCAGTTCCAGACAGGATGCGTAAGCAAAGAAATACATTTCAACAGATTTAGGATTCAGCGATATAGAAGAGCATTGAGATTAAACATGTCATTTAAATGCAGACAATTAGAGTTTCCTGCTAATCTCATCTTCAAACGAATTGATGTTGTTGAAATGAAAGTGTCCATTACAGATCTGAAATACCGATGTTCAAGTGACATGTTTTTTTTCAAAAGTCCTGTTGTCAGCCTAGATTCAGTGCTGTTGCACCGCTGATGGCTTGGAAATCTGTGAAAGAAACTTAAGTGATAAGCTCAACCCTGGATAGTTGAACTCACAGAATTAAATATTTTGTTTATCTGCTTCGGTTTGCTAGAAGTGTAATTATTACGAAATCGCCGACACATCGAGGAACCTATTAAGTGGGCAAAAAGGAATTCCTTATACCTTACAGAGATAGGAAAGAAGTCGTGTGTCGCTTGCGGATTAACGTGAGATCCCGCAAAGTGCTTCGATTGCCAAAATTCATTCAGATTCGAAGAATTCAGATCATTGTGCACAAGTTTTCTCCATAATGTTGGCCCTTCCGATCATTGTTAAAAAAATAGCAAGTGTACGAACATTAGTTCACTTGATGTTTTGACATCCTCTCCTCGGCATTTCTCACTGAAGCTATAGTGCATACACCGAATCGAATGTTAGCCAAGACGGCGATGTGCGTTTTGGTGTGTGCGAAGTGATATCACAGCACGCACGCCTATCTCACTGGCTCTGGTGTCCTCTGCTGACAGCTTATTGTTTGCCATTTCTAATGGCAAGCTGTCAAGCGATAAGAATTATCCATTCGAGAAGGAGCAAGCTGTCTAATTCTATGATGTGCCATTTCGATATTAAGGTTACATGTAACCCGTCCTTTCTAGGAAACCGAAGCGCACAGATGAATCTATTTCTGTGGTTGAACTGTTTGATTATTCGGTGATGTCATGGAGACTATAGAGAATTCATGCAGCTAAATACAAACTATCGTCGCTTAAAGGTCAGAAACCTCACATTCATGTCATTGAACATCGCAACCACTTGATTGTTAGAATCTCCTACATGTATGTGCCGCAAATGTCAGGTTCATGGACCTCAACTGTCTTGGCTCACTCAGTTCAATTCCTTGGTCCATGTGGACTCTTCGATTCTCACGCTCGGAGAGGTGAGTGAAAAAGATTTGATCGCGGAAGTGCAGCGATACAGAAAATATGAGCGATTTCGACGATGATGATGGCGATTACGTTGGTATTGAGTCCTCGTCTCACAAAGACGTTCATCGCCCAGTTCAACTCCTGAACCGTTTCTCCACATTTGAAGGTTTGGTTAATCTCAACATTGATGCCATTCGAAGGAATGTGCATTTCAAAATGTCAGAGGGTCACCAAAACTTTGCAGAGGGTTACTGCAAAATGATGACTTGTGCTGTGGTTTTCGGAAGTTTAATTGCGGCACTGTTCTTGTATTTGATATGCTCTGACAACATACAGTAGTACATGATTGCACATGTAGACACACATGAAAATCGGTTTTCCGTGAGTTTCCATTTATATTCCTTTATGACCAAACTATAGTTTTTTGTTCTAACACGGTAGTTTTTTTAGTTATATTAGTTTTTTTGTGCACACGATTATGCATGAAGTTTTATGTGACACAATTCACGAAAATCGGCTGTCCACATCGAGCATCCAAATAACTACAGATGGATGATGACAGTTATACGAGTTATCCGTAAATTTATTTGAGTATGTTGCATTCGGTGAGCACATTACACATAAATGTACAAAAGCTTACACAGGGCACCGAAACTGAGCATACGCATCGTCTACTTTGTAAGCATCTACATGTAATTATAATTTATAATTAGGTATCCAGTTCAAATATATTAGCTTTAGCCTTCTATTGTAAGCACTTTTTATTTTGAATCAGCTTTTATAAGCTCACAGTTCTTTGTCCTAAGTTCTTGTTCTAGTTCTAGTTCCTTCTTGCTCGTGCTACAAGGCTTTTAGAATGAAGTGAAACTTTTCCTAGTCTTAAATTTTCTATGACAGATTGATTGACGAAAGTTTTTAAATAGCGCCGTGGATTAAGCAAATTTTAACCTGGCTTAAGAACAACACAATAAAATCGCAAGGTAGTTGCATTGCAGGATTACTGAACTTTCTTCAATTTACGTGTTTTTGTTTGTGCAGCTATTGAATATTGAAGACCTTGACAGCAAAGTATATTTTCATAGCATTTACGTGTATATCATTTGCACACCAGTTTCAGAATTTGTTATCATTATTACAAACATATTGCGAGCATTGCATAGTAATTAATTAGCAATTGTGCCATTTAGATTTCTCCTTCTTGTGGTGCTCAGTTGAGTTGACAGGTTTACTTGAACGTGCTTCGCCACGTTACACCATCTTTTGCTGCAAATTTAAGGTCCGACTAGGGTTTAAAATATTCTCGAATTTCAAAGAAATGGTTCCGGTTCGCAAGAATCGCTTCAGGCACCAAGGGAAGGACAGAGAGAGAGAGAGAGAAAGAGAGAGAGAGAGAGCATCTTAATTATTATCTGCACCGAAGCATGCCCATTTACCAACTATTTAGCACGCAAAAATCTAGAGCGTAATTGTCATACGAATTGCATTATAAAACAAAAAGACATCAATTAGAATTATAGCAATTCGGTAACGGCACAAGAATCGGCACTAATTTTTGGGAAGCGGGTTGCGGTACTCCCGATTTTTTTGTAGAAACCATTCCGAATCGGAGCCGACATTAAACCCCGCTTTCGATCACGTTTCACTGCATTAAAGTTTGTTATCATTACTCTTTTTCTCCCTCGTGCTCCCTCGTGGTTATCTTCCTTCCGTCTTGCACTACTTTCAAGATGTGTTTTACCACGCAGCAAATAACTGATCCATTAGCGCTTCTGATTAGTGATGGTATTGAGTAGGCTTCTTTCTTCTCCAACTTCATGAAGGACCTCTTCATTCGTTATTCTCTCCAACTGATTCGCTCGATCTTTTGTCAAAGTCACATTTTCAACGCTTCAACTCGTTTACATTCAAATGTTCTAGATAGTCCCCGTCACCGCAATACGCTCCAGACCTGTTTTGTAATTGTTTATCCAATGGCCCCCAAAAGGTCTTCAATTATTTTCAAAGCATTTGTTTGTCAAAGCAATGCGCGTATTTGCTGCTCGCATCTGCCATCATTCGAAAGATATAAATAGATTTAACCCTGTAGAACTTGCCAAAAAAACTTTTATGTTAATAATATGATTTGAACAATCGTAATAAAGTGGAGGAATTCATCAACCACTTCATTGACTCCCAACCTTAATCATGTGTACCAGACGTTATTGCTTCATTGCATCCGAGCTGATGAAAATATTTCTGTTGCAGGGATCTAAGTGTTGATTCTATCTGTTTGCTGTCGGTTTTCGATTTACTGATTTTGGGGAAAAAAGCGATGATACCTTTTATCAATTCGAAATTAGCGTTAGTATCTCCTCACCGATAATATTCTAGAATTAGAGACGTTATAGAAATATAGATGTGCGTATGTACGTTGAATCTACATAACATCTGAGGAACACACGATGTTTTGATAGGATGATGAGATTGCTGTGATTAATGAGATGAAGCAATGAATTGAAAATATGATCTAGGAAAGATGCCACATATCTTGTGAGCATTCATTTGATGTGAAATACGTTTGCAGACGGATACGTGATAATGTAAGTTGGTTCGTAATGTTAGCATACCTTTGAGACGATATCATCTTTCCGTAAGATCAGAAGTTACAACTTCACAGATAAAAACATCAATCCTGCTTCCTGTAGCAATCACGTTGATTATTTTTTTGTACCCTACGAAGCACGAATCAAGTGCCAATTGCAACACAAACGCAGTGAAATACAAATGTAGGTACATGACGATAAGATAGTTTCATAGTCGGGAGCTACCTGCGTGTTTTAGTTGGTCTTGAATGACCAACCTCAGGCTAAAGCTGAACCAAAAGACCTTACACAAAAGCATGTGTCTTCAGAATTTGCAAACACAGTCAGGGGTCTCATCCCCTAGGACATGGCAGCACTGCTTCTTTTTCAAATGGATTGCTCAAATAAGAAATATACCACGTCAGTATAAAAAGGGCTGAAGCATTTGCTCGAAATGCACGTATTAGATCAGTTGAGTGTGTAATATATACAGTATAGTGCGTTTTCAATTTTTCATGCTTTATGACCCTAGAAAGGGCCTTAGTTTTTGAAACTGCCAGTTTGAGGTTATGATCAAAACATTTTAAACTCTATTTTGATAGCTTTATGTTTTTGTGATATATTTGCTATTTCAATTGATTTGCATGCATGTTATTCAACATTAAAAAATGTGATAACATGTGTTGTATAAGCCACCACATGTTAAAGAGTTGAAGGTCACACAATTCGCAACATTGAATTTGTTGGTTCACGGGGTGTAAACGCTCAAACATTTAATTTGTTAATTTTGTGGTCCTTTTCAATCAATTGGCTAAGTCAATATTTAATCATGAAAAGACAAAAACGTGCAGACTGTCTTTTAGACCATCTGAAAAAGACAGTTTCTTAATCACATAGGACACAATTTTCATTTTTGTTCTAAGGACTTAAGTTATTGTTTTGGTAGCTTCAAAATTTGAAGACATACGTCAAATTTACATTATGAAAAACCAAATACTAGATGAAAAAGATTTTAAGTCAATCTAAACTACCTTTCCTAACTGTACAATAGAACAGATGGTGTCTTATTCTTCTAATGTGCATGCGTATTCCTTGTATTTCCCTCAATTGAAATAAAGACGAATAGATCGCGTCTTTGAAGAAGCGAATGAACTATCGCGAGCTATTAGATATTATGCACCTCAAAGATTTAAAACGATTTTTATGAGAATCTCGTCCTTAATGTAAGGCAACTTAGTAGATATATTAACAAGCGAATGTTATACTTTGTACAGAGGAGAACACAATGCTGCCTCATTCTAAAGAAAAAGTGTCTCCTACCTGAGACAGGAGTTCACTAGTTTATATTGGTGATCAATGGTTCAAAATTAATTCTACAGTGATACCAATATTCGCAGTATCTCCACAAGGTAATCAGTGTTCATAAATATGTTTCTTGATGGGCATAGTTAGCAAATAATGTTTTGACTTCTGAGACGTCTCACGATAACATCGATTCTCAAAAACGGCTTCCAAATATATGCAATCCTTCTACAATTTGATAATTGCTCTTTAGTCCGGGAGCTAGCGTGAAGTTGTGCAGGGAACGAGGTAGTACATAAAACTTTCACATAGCGTAGTACACCTCTAACCTACTGCAAAACTTCGCGTCTGCCGGATCAGATCATTTTCTTTTCAGTTATAGAGATGATAACACAATCCTATGTATTTCCAATGGTAAAATTGTGACATCTGAGGTGTTGACTCCATTTTTTCGAATTTTTGCTCATAAAAGTTACACAAATTGGTATTTTGTTAAACTGGTTATTATAGAAATCATCTACAGATCATGATCTTTCAAATGAGTTATCATTCAGTGACAGAGGATGAAGTAAAGTGTACAAACAGACACTTTTCGTTAAAGTATATCAACAATTTTCCTGAAATTTCTATGGTAAAATTTGCAGTTACACCAACGAAAAGTGTCTGTTTGTGTCTGTTTGTACACTTTACTTCATCCTCTGTCACTGAATGATAACTCATTTGAAAGATCATGATCTGTAGATGATTTCTATAATAACCAGTTCAACAAAATACCAATTTGTGTAACTTTTATGAGCAAACATTCGAAAAAATGGAGTCAACAACTCAAATGTCACAATTTTACCATTGGAAATACATAGGATTGTGTTATCATCTCTATTTCTGAAAAGCAAATGATCTGATCCGGCAGACGCGAAGTTTTGCAGTAGGTTAGAGGTGTACTACGCTATGTGAAAGTTTTATGTACTACCTCGTTCCCTGCACAACTTCACGCTAGCTCCCGGACTACTTATTCCAAACAGGATAAAAGTGGCTTCTATGAAGGTTCTCATGATTTCTACAATCCTTCTTCAATATATAGAATGTATGCATGAGATTCTGAAGAAAACGTGACTTCTGTCTGAATGTGGTTTGTGTCTTTCAATATAATTATTGACTTCAGTCTATAGATAATCTACAGAGTTTATTATTTTCTGTTTGAATGTGCGCCTTTGTTTTCGTTCATTGGAACTCACTTGAAGTAGTAAACTCACCGTCTGTCGAAATTATATGAAGATATTATTCATTCTGATGACTGTGGATGTACTCTTCTACAGAATGTTAACTGCCGTCGCCTACTTCTAGTCTGCTCATACTCTTTAATCTTGCGGCTGAAATTGATATTTAATATACTCCGATCCCGATAGCGAAATGACGATGAAAGCCATTCCAGCAACAAAAGTCTGTTGTGTAGGTTCATACCTCAAGCGTATTATCTATCTTTTCACCATCTATTGCATTTTTGTCGAGACAAATTGTTTCCGTAAATGTCCAAATTCAAAGTATCATTCTCTACGAAGGTTCAATGATTTTTTATTATCTTTCCGACTGATTTTCCATTCATGACTAGCGGTCGCCAGATGAACTTCACTTAACAACGCCACTAGTTGCCAATAGGTCGTTCAACCTGTTTGTATCCTTTGAACCCCATGTTGCACTGAAATTTGCTATCGACTGCGCATGCGCTCGATAAACATTTTTTTACGAGCTCACTACTCTTTTATTTCTATTTCCACGGAACATTGTGGAATATGCTGATTAAATCTTTTGAATTTGACTTGCACCCATTACGAACTCTTGTTCCTGATATATTACCAAACACAAGATGTTTTAGGATTCCCACTTCATCCACCGTTCGACGGTCAAACTCATTTTTCCCATGGTCTACTCATCTGTACAATCGTTCACTTCGTTCCCACCCATGCAACTCATGATTTGTTGTTAATCTGAAATTCGTACTTGCATAGTTTTGCACCACTGATTGTACCACTTCAATTCGCTGTACCATCTCAGTGTGACGTTTTGAATCAGTAAAGATACTTTTCTCGATTTATTTTGTCTTCATCTATGTGACTTTTTATTATTCTCATTTTTTCTATAATAAACGCTTACTACTACTACTATATCGAAATGCCAGGTCATCTTTCATTTCTGGCACATATATGTTGCTATATATGTGCTACTCAGCAATAATTGCAAATAATCATACGACAGAATCAGTGGGTACTGCCCTTCAAAATCAGAGATTTTTTTCTAGATCTCTTATCTATAACAATTGATTCAAAACTTCTAAATCACCAACGTTTTACATATTATATTGAAGATTGAAGTATTGATTAGATGAACTTGTGTCTTAAATTCAAATGTGTACATGCATGTTGGAATTTTATTTGAGAATTGTGCCCGTTTCATTGTTGATTTTCTGCTAAGCGGTGCACATTCCGAATAAAAAGTCCGTGAACGAATGTCATTTAGAGATCCAAAGTCATCATCATTCGAAAAACTGAACAGAAAGAATACACAGTTAATGTGCCGCTAATACTTATGTCTTCAACAGTTAGTATTGTCATTCGAAGCCATTATTCTGTGGCTCTGGTGTAGTAGATGATAATAATTTGGTTTATTGAACGATATTTCTAAATTACACAGATCGTTTTTCATGAATTATGGCATGGTTGGCTTGAACAAAGTAGCAAAATAGTTATTGGTTAGTACCTTGCACGTTATTTATCCCTAGACCCTTCTCAATAATAAAGCACTAGAACTTCCATCTGAAGTAGGTCGACAAATTTAGATGTTGTAATTTATTTTAAGCAGCATTTGTCATATTTATTTAAGGGTCTTAAGCCAAGCTGCTAAAATCAAATGCATCAAAGTGATCTTATCTTTTCTTACAAATTTTCACTGTTAAGAAGGCCTTATCAAGCAGATACAATGTTGAGAACATTGTATAGAACATTGGCCTCAGCATTGTATCTGCTTGATAAGGCCGTCTAAACGGTGAAAATTTGTAATAAAAGGTCACTTTGCCACATTTGATTTTAGCAGCTTGGCTTAAAACCCTTAAATAGACAAATTTAGAATTTAATGAAGCATTATTTTATTTACATGATATCCAACACTGATAATTTTCACTCGAGTTTTGATTTTAAAAAAAGAACAATTGTGTGCGAACATTATAATTCTATATGAATTAGTTATCAAGTTTGAATTTGTTTTGGTAAATTTATATGCCCAACATAAGTCTTAATAATGTAATTTTCTATATTTTTGCTATTGTATGGCAATATGCCTTACTAGATGCCGGTAGACCTACATTATGAAAATACTAGGAATAAATCGTGCACAAAGGTAGGCCTATGTAAACTTGGGATAATGTTAGATAGATATTTCACTAAAATAGACATTTTTATAACCACGATTCATCATTTCTGAATCGCAATGATGGTGCATGAATCGTGCATGAATGGCTAGGGCATTCGCAACAATAAACAGCGCATAAGCGATTGTAAATTACATGTCAGTCTTATGCGCAGTCAAATTCTTGGTAGGGTTCTACCTACTCTTAATACCAAAATTATTGATATCGAGGGTGGCTTTCTATCAGAGACTCCACGGTAATTTGCCTCGGTTCGGATATCAATTTTTCATGGATATACGGCCAAAGTTGCATATTTTCAATGTGACAAGCAATACAAGCACATCGTACCGCAACGTTAGTTTTTTCCATTTTTTACACACCACTTGACATCGATTTGCTAAATTATATATCCCTACATGCTATTAATGAAACGAAATTTTGTTTCTGATTGATGAATGCATCATCATCGAGTAGTGCTATTGATGCTGTTATGTTGAAGCATTGCATCGAGTTCAATGTACATGAATTTATTTGATTAGATACTGAAATTTCAACTTATGACTTTAATTTTCGACGCATGAGAACAAACTCGCTACAACTTCTCTTCACAAAAACAAAACAAATTCAAAATTCACTCAACGATCTATTCTTTCGATGATATAGTTCCATGAACAGAGCCTGTTAATTAGTTCACACGCTGAGTTAGCGAGCCGTGAATGTTCTTTATCATTCAACGTGAACAGAAAAGATTGACATCAGAATAGAGAACGGGTGCTAGCTAGTCTACGAATTATTGACATTAGATCGAATGTGATGTCTCAATCCATGTGAGCCAACTGCACAATTAATTCGTAATTAATATAATGCATGAAAGTGTATGTAAGAGAGAAATCTTGATTACTGTCCTCACAATCGGTGAGCCTGACATGTAGTGACACATTCAATAACAAAGTAATGTAATGGTAAAAAACCAGTTCTTTATAAGGGTGTTCCTAAAACACATTGTTAGCTTTCACGCTAGATATAAATGGATTTTTTTCTATATCTGCTATGTGGACGAATTTTGAAGAATTTCAACAATTGATGACGGTAATTAAGGGAGACCTGCGTGATTAGTTTTATCCAGATAAGATCACAAACAGAAAAAGAGGCTTTAGTGGGTAGATTGACCAGTCAATAATCCTCAAAGCTCACTTTTCAATACGATTAAGTTTGTTCCTTAAGCACCCCGGAATATTACAAAATGCGGGAAGCACATGGATCAAAATCGAGCAAATGTATGAAACGTGTACTGCAGCCAACCACTTCAAAATTATAATAATGTGCATGCACATGCCTGGTTGCATGAGGCGAGCATGACCATTCCCTTTCATACCAACAGCTAATGCACAGTTGAGAGTCTAGGCATTAGAAGCGGTTTTTTTATGTCTACCATTCGAAGAAGCAAGAGCACCAATCGAAATGGTCTTGTTAATGATGTTCATCACACTGCACCTACACATTAGATAAGGAGAGCGTAATATGTAGGCCTATTTTGTCCATTCCTTGAAAGTGTTTATTAATTGGAATGATATAGTTGGAGAAAAAATTAGCGACCTTATTGCCGATTAATTGTCTCCAACTGTTTCGGGAATTCAAAGGTAATAGATAATATTTGAGTTACTTATAATCTTCTTTGAATGGTGTGATAGCTTCAATGGCTGATTTACGCTGGAAGTATAGATTTGTCACATTTTCTTATACAAAATTCAATTTGGCGAAGGGCAAACAAGTTTTTATTAGCTTGGCTTCTGGTAATTTCATTTTTTTAATGTACTTGTTCATTATACATGCATTTTCTTCTATGATGAATCGCCAAATATGCAGGTCTGTATATTAGACTGACTAAACAAGTAGAGTAGGCGGTAAATCCGCCGCCGATTCGATTATACTTCAATTCAAGGGGGAAAATGCTGCTTCTTCGGTAAGCAACCGTGTGATGATGAATGTGAGTGGAAGTTATGAACTAGTTTTTTTTCAAAAACAAGAAATAAGGCAGCATGCATACATGCATAGTCTCGAAATACTTTGATATTTTTTTGCTAACAACATCGAATTCCGATGTTTAATTAGCACATACTTGCAGCAACCGATTGATTTATGAAATTGATATCTAGCAATTCACAATCAAAAGGAATGAAATTTATTTTGAGTCTACAATCAAAACTGAAGATGATTTTTGGATGCAAAGACATATTTTCAATCAAATGCGTATATTCATCATCGTTTTTCAACATTCATCACCCATGATGCACAACAATGAAGCGCAGCTGAGTAGGTGCAAGTTCGAGGTATAGTCCAGCGGCCACAACAAGTTTCTGCTGGGAGCGAGGCCGAGAATGAGACTTTCACAGAATGATGCACACCTTAGTGCCTACTACGAATCTGCGCGTCTGCCGACTTCTAGTTAGTTCCTCCTCGTCAGACAGGTTCAAAGAAAAACACACGTTAATCCAATGCGACGCAGATTACAGTTTTTGGTTGAAGTGAAATGTTCTATGTTTTCCCTTATCAATTGAAAGTACTAAGTCTAGAGCTATGATTTTTGACATAGTATGTCTTCAGGTCATGTCTTAGCATGTTCATGAACATTAGTCTATGAAGCTACACACATTCAGATTTGGGCAAACATGTTGGCCCACTTTATCTACATTGAGCCACATTCTCACATACATTGCCTATCAAATGCATGATAATATCACATAGACGTGATAGGAAATGACCTGAAGACATACCATGCCGAAAACTATGGCTGTAGACTTAATACTTTCCAGTAAATAAAAGAAAATGTGGAAAATTTATTTTTTTCCAAAAACTACGATATGTGTCCCATTGTATTAAGATGGGATGTCTTCTTTGGGACAACATTTTTCTTTCATCCTGTCTAGCAAGAAAATGAACTAACTAGAACTCGGCAGACGCGCAGATTCTTATTAGGCATAGGGTGTACATCATTCTGTGAAAGTCTCATTTCAGGCCTCATTACCGGCAGAAACGTGTTCTGGCTGCCGGACTAGTACTCGTAGCCGAATGACTTTCGTTTAACAACATTACACTTTCTTACACACTACTCCTGCGAAGTTTCTTACAAAAAATTTCTTACACACTACTATGTTTGAAATGCGAATAATTCAAGTCCAAATTCAATACTGCAATTCATTCTCGTCGCGATGAAGCGTATGATTTGTTTGATTATTGAAGACGAAGTTATGTCCAAAAAAAGGATCATAGTGAAGCTCACTATTCGTTATTGAAAACACAATGAATTGTGGTTTTACTTGTGAAGTTTGAAGATGTGTCTTACATGGATAGAATTTTTTCAGCATCTAATTTCATCCTCATTTCCGGCAATTTGCAAGATCGAGCATGTCCGGGTCTAGAAAAGCCGATCTTATTTGATGCAGCTACCGTTGCAGATTTTTCATTGCATATTTTTCAATTTTAATGCAGAAATAAAGTTGAAATACATCCACCTTCAGATAAAGTTCACTTAGCTTGTAAATGAACATCTCCTAGAAAGTAACATGAACGAAAAATAGACAGCTTGAACGTGTCTATACGATTGCTGTACGGTTGATGCTATCTCATATTTCATTGTTTTGATAAATTTATGAGCAGATTGTTCTCGCCTTCACCAAAGACATGGAGAGAACATGTTCCTTCTCCATCAGCACACAAAGAAGTGACTAATGATGATGCTGAATGATGGAAAAATTCATGTAGAATAATGCAACGCCTTTGACTCAAAATAGTCTATAATGAAGTTTAGCAAAACTGAAGTAAAAATTTGAGAATTTCATGAACAAATGAAGGGATTTTATCTTGGATAACTGTAAAGTAGTATCGAATAAATGATAATTAATCAATTGCCGTAGTTGATCAAACTATCCGCAAATCACTCATAATTGATGAATAAAGCTCATACTCTGCTCATATTCAGGATACTATTTAAGCACATTCCTGTCATTCATGTTCAGAATTCTTCATATATTTTCTTGCAATCCTGGCAGATACGAAACCCAATTGCTTATCGACCCTATTTAATTTGACTGTCTTTTCACAGTACCACAGCCTCGAGAAATTTGCTCCTTCATGAGATTATATTTATGTTCATTATATTTAGCATACACCAATATGTTGTAGAAACATCATTTCAAAGTATCAAGTTGTGCGGCAACAAATGGTTAGCATGATCATTAACAAAGCGAAATGCACAAATGATCTTTAAAAGACTTCAGAGTTGGGATGCGTTGGGAGAAGTAGTTGAGTCAAAAGTTCAGATTTGCTGATTATTCGAAAATTGTGAAATGATGTCAACGGATTTTTGAGAAGATTTAAAGGGAACAGAACACTAGGTCGGCAGGGAGAAGGTTGTTAAGAATTCTATAAACTTCAGACAGGTCCATGTTGCGACCGTGGCACAGTAAGGACAATAGGCCAATTTGAGGTGATAGTCGTGGAAGAGATGTGAAATTTCATAAATGCACCGTGTGAGACGGCACTGAACAAGGAGGGGTTCCACACGGAAAGAGCAGTGAAGACGCACCAAAGACTTGTTAATACTAACTATTAAGAGAACATAGAAACGGTCTGGAGAAACGAAAATTATGAGGACAACTTTAAGAACCAGGTTGACTTTCTGAGCTTAATGTAGAATGTGACTCAAAAAGTTGGGGTTTTTCGATACACGAACTGCGTGGTCCTTCACAGAATTTGCTGATGGCATGGGATAGTTTTCTGACTTGTATTGATTGTATTGAGTTTTGGTTGCCGCTTTTTTGATCAGGTGTTGAGAGAGTTCAAATCATCTTGCAATAATTGAGTTGCTGCCGTAGGGTTTTCAAGGTATATCTTTATGTCATCCGCTTACTTTAGAACAGATGAGCTGGAAACAGTGTCACCATTGTTATCTTCTTAAGCGACAAAGAAGTCAGGCCGATCCATGAAGAACCCCAAAAACTCTGTATTGCTGTAAGTACTTATGTGTGCTTAGTGAATATGCGCTTAACTGTACTTGCTGTGCCAAATTTTGTAAAACTGGTACATGTGTAAGTCTGTTGCATAGAGTAGGTATATTAGATCGAGTGGTAACTCCGCATTTATTGATCCTCAATGTGTATACACTTTCGAATTTATTAAATGAACTCAAGGGAGATACAGGTGGTGTTGTCACCAAATGTGAAATATGCAATATTTTGCAGTTTTGCAGAAGTTACAAGGGAATTGAGTGATCATGATTGTAATGCAGAAGGATGGTATAGCTGGGTAAATTGTCAGGCAGCTATTCCTGATATTATGGTAAGGCAAGATAGTTTTCTATGCTGTTTATAAATTCTTTTGTCTTCACAAAGAGAAAACGATTGCATTTATCAAATTTGTTTATTTTGAAAGAAGTGTCACGCTTACTGATTGATTGGCAGCAGAATTGAGTTAAATGTGTAAATCCAATCGTTGAATCACAGGGCTTCTTGGTTCTTTTTGATGATTCCATCCATCCGTGCAACAAATTACTCAATAAAGATGGCCTACGTAACTTGATTTTTTTTGTTGTTGTCTGCGTGAATCGAAAGTCAAGTGAAGGTCATGAAAACTCAAACTTGATAACTTGCCAGATGTGCATCACAAAAATTCAAAATTTAACATAGCAATCAAAAGAAGACTAAGTACAAACTATCTACAAGAAGAGGTAACTACAACAGGCTATGTACAAACATCATGCTCAACAAACGTGAAGGACAATAGACATCTCAAACACCCTATTATCACAAGTTGAACGTTGAAACACCCTGCCCCCGTTGGCAAATCACAGATTTTCCAACACTCTCAACTGTCAATCTCCCTTTTCTAGAAGATGCAACTTTTGGACCGGCCTGGTAATGACGCCTCTATCGGTCTGTAGTCGACAAGTCCGGACTAGTCCGTCTCTTCCTTTTACTGTCTCGACTACCCGACCAAGTGGCCAAGCTGGTCTAGTCGTCCGGAGCTCCTCAATCAAGCAGACATCTCCAACTTTAACATTTTCTTTGGCTGTATGCCATCGTCTTCTTTTGCCAATTGTCGGTAGATATTCACTCGACCAGCGCTTCCAGAAATGCGACAACAACATTTGTACATGTCTGTATCGTTTGTTGATGGACATTTCTCTGCTTGAAGAAATTGGAGACAAAGTTTTCAATGGACGACCAAGGGCGAGGTGAGAAGGCGTAATAGGCTGAGGATTCATTGGATCGCTTCCTAAATATGTCAATGGGCGTTGGTTCAAAGCAGCTTCAATATCTGTTAATATCAAATACATCTCTGTATAATTCAATCTTGCTCGACCAAGCACCTTTCTCAACGGCTCTTTTAGCGATCTGTTCATCCTCTCATAGAAGGCACCTCTGTGAGGACTTCTTTCTGTCAAAAATTTCCAATGAATTCCGTTTTTAACCAAGAATCGATTGATTTCTTCTTCGTGCAAATTTGATTTGAAGGAATTAGTTAAGGAGAGACGAATGATGCGATCAGCCTTCTTGAATGTCAACTGATTATCACTGAAGACAGTATGACACCAACCTCTCCTGCTGATCATTCTTCTCAGGGCTGAAATAAATTCCTGTGTAGTCATGTCATTAGTTAGCTCGAAATGTATCATTCTACTGTGACAACATGAGAATATGCATATGTAAGCTTTCCTTGTTGATTTGCTGTCATACGATTTCAAATGTAGAACTCCCGTGAAATCCAGACCTATTTCAGAAAAGGCCGGCGATACGTTTACACGCTCCTTCGGTAATATGCCCATTTTTTGTTGAAGAGGCTGTGTATTTGCATGCTTGCAGACTAAACATTTTTTCAATGATCGTCTCACCATTTCTCTGAAATGTATTATTTGAAATTTTTCGCGTAATAATACCAGAGTTGTGTCTTGCGGACAATGGAAATTTTTCTTATGGACGTGTAAAATAAGTTTCTCGATCAGTATATCTTTATCTGGAAGAATGATTGGGAATTTTGTATCATGTGATAAAGATGAAAACTCTAATCGTTCTTTCCCAATGATCAGTTTTCGCGAGCTGTCCCATCTTGGATCGTGACATACGAGTTTTGAGTTACCTGACACAGACTCTCCTGCTTCCAATACATGATACTCATCCGGGAAATTGATTTCTTGTATCAAACGAAACAAACGAGTTTCTGCGTCTCTGATTTCTTCAATACTCAGAAACGGACTGTGATTTTTTGTTTCAGCATTGTCAATTGACTGTTTCCAGCGGAAGATTCGTGCACAAACTCTAATTATTTTGTTGTATTCCTCAAATCTAGTTACTATTTCAGGGTAATCTCTCGGTTGAGCTTTTTTCAGCAGCAGTACCTTTTTTGTGGCTTCTTTCTCTGTCGCATTCTTTTTCTCATCTGACAAACTCTCATTTCCATTGATATTTGCTCTTGTACCTTGCGGCCATTGTGATTTGTCTTTTCTCAACCAAGTTGGTCCTTTCCAATAGAGTTCATTTTCTTTCAATTCTTGAACCTTGGCTCCCCTACTGTGAATGTCTGCAGGGTTTTCTTTGCCAGGACAATGACGCCAATTCATTGGAGAAGTCAAGTCATGAATATCCTGCACGCGATTTCGGACGAATTCTTTCCAACTAGAGCTTGGTTTTGATATCCATATTAATACAATCTCCGAATCAGACCAGTAGTAAATATCATCTATATTGATATGATGTCCGATAGCACTTACAATGTAATCCTTCAGTTTGGCTAAGGCATGAGAAGCCAACAATTCGAGGCGCGCGATCGGCGGTTTCTTCAATGAGGCTACTCTTGTTTTTGCAATTAAATACGAAGTATCAATATTGCCATTCATACTTTCAACTCTCAAGTAGAAAACCTCACCATATGCTTTGAGCGAGGCATCCGCAAATCCATGAAGTTGAATTGATTTTACTTGTTCTGAAGAATACAGAAGAGCGAATCGAGGAATTTCAATTGTTTTCAACAACTTTATTTCATCAGTCCAATCTCGATATTGTTTTTTGATGTCTCCATTAACCGTGGTTTTCCAATCAAGCTTAGCCTTCCACAGTTGTTGCATAATGATTTTTGCCTGAATGACAAATGCGGCGAAAAATCCGAAAACATCGTAAATGGAACTAATCTTTCTGAGGATAGACTGTTTCGTCACAATCTCATCCTGCTTTTCAAGATCATTCTTGATGTTACAAATTAGCGAATCATGATAAGTATTCCACTTCAGTCCCAATGAACTAGCATGTCCTTGATTCTCATTATCCAAATCAACGATGAGATTAGGAGACCGCTTGCTTTCTGGAATTTGTTCCATGACTGTGGACGAATTAGACGCGAACTTCGTCAGGTTCCAACCGCCGGAAGAAAAGAAGTCGACAAGTTGCGTGTATTTTTCCATAACTTCCAATTCAGAATTTCCTCCGTCATGAACGTCATCCATGTACATGTTTTCTTTGATCGAATTGCTGAATTCTTCTCCATAGGTTTTCGCATTGTCGTCAGCATGTTTATGCACTGCAGAGATGCATGAAAACGGACTACATGTTTCACCGAAAAGAACTCGCTCCATTGCAAAAAGTCGTGGCTGAATGTTTGCATCACAATGACGCCATATGAATAATTGATACTGGTGATGACCGTGGCTTACTCTAGTTTGCAAGAACATTTTTTCTACATCAGCGTTGATGGCAATACGATTCATTCGGAAACGCATGAGAAGAGCGACTATATCAGGAAGCAAATTGGGTCCTGGATACAAGCAATCATTTAAAGACGTTCCTCTTGCGTCTTTCGAACTGGCATCGAAAACAATGCGAACTTTGGTAGACGTGCTACTCTCCTTAAACACCGCATGATGTTGGATAACATAATATTCATCCTTCAGTACTGTTTTTGCTTCCTCAGAGGTCAACTCTCGAGCAAAGCCTAGCCGCACATAATCCATGATAGCATCTTCATATTTCTGCTTTTTCTCAGGACTTTTCTCAAGCTGTTTTTCAGTTGACTTGAGTCGACGAAAGGCTTCTGTATAATTGCCCTCAAGTTTACATGCATTGTGTCGGAAAGGCAATTTCACAACATATCTCTCTCCGTCATGTTTCGTGCCGTTGACGAATGCTTCTTTGGCTTGTCGCTCGTCTTCAGTATAGACATTCTTGCTATCTAGTAGTCCGATAGAATCTTGCTCCCAAAAGCGTTCGAGCTTTTTGTCAATCTCATTCAAAATGTGTGATGATTCACTCTTTCTACTCAAATTTTGTACAATCATACTTTTCTTTTCCTGCGGACAATTTCTCAAAATACTTCTGTGACAGGGGCCTGCTATAACATATCCAAAAAAGGAATCGATGGCAATAGGCTTCACCTCGCGGTATTCATCATCAGGAAGTATTACTTTTCCGCTCATCAACTGATAGTAATATCTAGCACCCAAAAGAATATCAATGGAAGATTCTGATTGAGGCATTTCATCAGCATAATTCAAATCCTGCAGGTGTGGACACTGGTTCAAATCTAGGTCGATTGAATCGAAAGACGAACAAATTTCTCCTTTTTTCACATGTCCTTGTATGAGAATTCTTCTGTCTTCAGTTTCATCCAATGGTCCAATATTGGCTTCAACTGTCTTACTGTTGCGCTCATAATGTTCATGTCCTCCGAATTCCTGCACTTTGAAAGAACCTGCATCTTGCGTTGTAAGACCAAGTCTTTCTATGACAGAATCAGTGAAAAACGTCATGTGACTCAATGAATCGAGTCCTACTCGCACAACTATACTTCCTGTACCGTTGTACAACCTAGCTTTCGCTGTAGGCAAAATGGTCTCTACAAGTCCATCACTACTAGCCAGCTCATTTCTACATGCAAGAGTCTTGTCACGTGTCTGGGCCTTCGTGATCATTGTGGCATTCTTTGGCAGAGAGTTGCGCGCATGTTCATCAACAAGGACATCGGTAAGGTGAAGAAGTCGGTGATAAAAACCTTTGCATCTTTCGACTGTACAGCGCTTATCACATTTATACGATGTCTTAGGATGATCAATGTGGTCCTTCGGCATCAAACATTTACCACAAATGTGTCTCATTTTGAGGTGAAATTGGAAACATCTGTCCTTTTGAGTAAGATTTTGAAAGTCTCTGCAATCATAGAGCTGGTGATCTCCTGAACAGCAAGCACATTTTGTAACTCCTGAACTGTCCTTTTTGCCTCCATTGGTCACAAGCGAATGAGCAGTAGAGACGTTTTCTTGATTTTCGGATCGCGAGTTACTATTGTCATGCTTCTTGAATTTTTGCATGTTATTGCTCTGACGATCAGCATTCTTCCAAGAACGTCTTTCATCATTGTTGCTAATGACATCTTTTTGGGCAGAAGTTTGCCTGGAGGAGTACAACGCTTCTTTAACAGAGAGCTTCGACTCAATGAACTCAAAGAGCCTTTTAGTGGAGGGACTATCACTTTTTTCAATTGAGGGAGCAACTACTTTCTCGATCCATTCTTCTTCCATCGGAACAGGCAATTGTTTCTCAATTATCTGCGTCATTATTTGATCGACAGATATTTTGCTTTTCTCGATAAGAGACATTTTTGTTTGAGATCTGTCTAATAAATTTTGCAGACCTATGAAATCATCATTCGACCGGTTGCTCACAAGAAGCGAATTCACTAGTCTTCTAGTCATTGATTCAGGCTTTGACCAGCGCTTTTGGACATGCTTCACTGCTACTTTATAATTATCGGCTCTAAGCTCATATCCGTCCAAAACTCCTTTGGCTGATCCCTTCATCGCGTCTTTTAAATACTTCAATTTGTAGAAGCGCGAAACAGTTGTGTTTGAATGAATCAACGATTCGAAAGCATTCCAGAATGTTGGGAACGACAGTATATTGCCGTAGAATTCAGGGGGGTGAACATTGTGTGGAAGAGGACCGGCTCTTGATTCCTCTTCTTCGAGCCGCCTCAAATGACTTAGATAGGCCTTGGCTTTTGGCAAGACATCGTAGAAATTTTCTTTAGTTGAATCAAAGATTTGCAACATCATTTCTTTTTCGGAACCGTTAATCAAGATTTCGACGTTATCATCGACAAAAAGCCTGAGATCTCTCAATCTAGATTCGCATCGTTGCAAGACAGAATCAACTTCATGGTAAGCATCTTTGTCTGATACCTTATTCCTCAGATCATCTATGAAATTGCGAACTTCATCACTAATCCTTTCAAATTTGGCTTTGATCTGCTCAATATTGTTGTTTGAGTCAAGATCAACAGAATTATTATTCGCCATCTGTGATTTTTGCAAATTTTCTATCAGTGAGTTACGTTCTTTTTCATGATATGTGGTCTGTCTATTAATGATGCTCATGAGATTAGCTTGTGACTCTTCTGAAGAGCGCTTCATTTCTAGAAGGAGTAAATCAAAAACGCTTTTGATCATCTTGACGTTGCATTTCAAATCTTTTTTGGTCCTCTAGACGCTGTTGTGTCAGTAAGACAATCAGTTGATTCGCATCTATTGGATTTGCTACTGTACTGAAGTCATCTTTCCTTACAGTTGACCTGCTCTGTGTACTTTGTTCAGATTCATCATCGGTCTCTGCAAAGGGTTGTATAGACAAATTCCAGTCTTTTCTGTGAATTTCCAGTAGTCTGTTTAGCAGCGTGGATTTATCTCCAGTACTTTTGTGGCCTCTACGTTTTAATTCAGCCTGTAGCTGGGGTTTAGATTTCTCATTTAGTCTCTTTCGCTCTGCTCTTATAAACTCAGCTTCAGTAACGTACGTGTGTGTATCATCATTATTTTCTACATATACAGAAGGAGTTGCCATCATACAGCAGAAACGAAAAAACACTCTTAAACAACTGTATTCAAGCAAGAATTACTCGTAACATGTACAGAAGAATGCAAACGTACTCAGAGATGCACTACTCTTATCATGTAGAAAGAATCAAACTTTCCCAAACAATATACACATATGGTGCACATACGTAAGCCTGAGTTTTCATGAAAAAAAGGGCATTTTTTTTCTCTGCGAAGACAAATTGACTGATTTATCAGCATAGAAACTATACACAAGATACTTTATTGAGTAACTTATAGCTGGGTAAATTGTCAGGCAGCTATTCCTGATGTTATGGTCAGGCAAGATAGTTTTCTATGCTGTTTATAAATTCTTTTGTCTTCACAAAGAGAAAACGATTGCATTTATCAAATTTGTTTATTTTGAAAGAAGTGTCACGCTTACTGATTGATTGACAGCAGAATTGAGTTAAATGTGTAAATCCAATCGTTGAATCACAGGACTTCTTGGTTCTTTTTGATGATTCCATCCATCCGTGCAACAAATTACTCAATAAAGATGGCCTACGTAACTTGATTTTTTTTGTTGTTGTCTGCGTGAATCGAAAGTCAAGTGAAGGTCATGAAAACTCAAACTTGATAACTTGCCAGATGTGCATCACAAAAATTCAAAATTTAACATAGCAATCAAAAGAAGACTAAGTACAAACTATCTACAAGAAGAGGCAACTACAACAGGCTATGTACAAACATCATGCTCAACAAACGTGAAGGACAATAGACATCTAAAACATCCTATTATCACAAGTTGAACGTTGAAACAGATGGTATTTCACAGATTCTCAGTGTCATGACAGCTTTGGAGATTTAATGTTTGTCAAATTAGCAATTCGATGGGTTCCTATTACTTTCATGCTCAACCTCAAGAATATTTTCTTAAACGTGATCATATCATAGGCAACCTGCAACTCGCAGAAAATCACATAATCAAAGACAATGATTTCATTTAACTTTGAAGGATGTAGATGGGTCCACATCACTATTCAGATTCTAGAAATGAAACATGAATTTAGCGAATCATAAATGCCGGTGAAAGTTGAATTAAAAACTTGAAAATTCAACCAAGAAAGCACGAATAATATCGTGACTTTTTCATGAAGACTTTCATTATAATACAATTCATGAAATTCCCTTGATAATCAGCTTGATATCTGCTTAGTGAGGATGCTTATTAGCAAATATTCACACCTATTGATATTCAACTTGTTTCATACTACTTATATAGGAGAGTCATCTCGGTAGTATTTAAATTGGCAAATTTTGACTTTTTTCAAAAGTGCTCAAATAATTTTTTAGACCACGGGAACGCTATCTCCGCAAAAAACTGAATCTTTTGATATAAAAATTTTCACTGCATACAGATACTTGTTTGAGTCGACAATCTACCTATATATCCCTACTCTATGGTCTGTTGGCTCTACAATTGAGGCACAGGGTCATGAGAAAAATGGCACTTCAGAATTTTTGTGCTCATGCTTCCATACAGTGAAATAGAATTAGTTTGTTGGTGCTGCCTAACTGTAGATCTAGTTTAATGAAAATTTCAGAATATAAAATTTTAGATATATACCACACCGACAGCGGTACACAAAAATATCACTGATAATTTCAACGACAAAAGTGAAGTTCCTTCATGACAAAAGTGAAAAATATGTCATAATTCCCTCATAGTGAAGTTCCTGCCATTACAAAGACTAAAGCAAACAAGTTGTTATGATATAGTTATTCACTTTATGAAGAGAGGAGCGAAGAATTTGAGGACTTGATAGCCTTGTGCCATACGTTTTCACG
The DNA here is from genome assembly GCA_907163375.1 of Prostheceraeus crozeri. Lineage (NCBI taxonomy): Eukaryota > Metazoa > Platyhelminthes > Polycladida > Euryleptidae > Prostheceraeus > Prostheceraeus crozeri. The sequence continues at coordinate 610,536 of CAJQUW010005941.1, read as the reverse complement.
GTTTTGATAGTCTTTGTCATGACGATTGCTATAATAGCATTAAAATCTACTTTTATAAAGGAATCTCCATTCGCTTGCACCATTGTAATTGACATTGTATATATTTGTGCTTATTGTACGAGTAGGCCCCTACGTCCGAATTTGTGTTCAGCAAGCACATACTTTATACTGCATTAACATCTAAACGATCGGCTGAAATGCCAGCATAATTTCAATTCATCTCTATGTAAACGGATTTCATGTACCGCTTACAAGAATATTTAACAGGAAACAACTTGCAATTAGGGATCTAATCTAAACCTTAATGAACCATTCAAAGACGTTCGCATCTGACTTCGTTTCATCATTTCTACTAATGACTTATCTTTAAGATCGCATATTCCTCAAATTGCAGCGAAAGATTGCCGTAATTGCTATACATAGCGGATTGTTAATGCATTCAAATGTGTGTATGAAGTAGTAATAGATCATTTTAAGAAGTAGCAACACAGAAGCTCGTATTATTCAATTTGCACATAGAAGGATATGAACTGAATACATAAATGTTGACGATGACATGGCATCGACGCCTTGTCGCTCCAATGATTTGAAGTCATCGACACTTTCTCGCCATTCGCTGAGGTAGTTACGATTTACCTAATTTCCAAATTACCAGATTCATGTCTAAAATCGATCGTATAGTTACAGACATGATGATCGGAGATTCATGATGGAGCTCATTATTTCATTGAAACCACCATGACAAGAGGCACGTTATCATCAAGTCATGTATCGATGCTGATCAATAATTGATATTTCAGTCAATTAATTCCACTTCATTTTCCAAGCAATATGACATGCAGCAGATACATCGCTTATGTGTGAACATGTTTACTGCTACTGCATATTATGACATATATATATCATAATTTACATAATTCATATTTTCTAAGATTTCTGCGCCACAAGGCATCTTTGAAAATTGCACGTATATCATACTTGTCAAGTCACTTGCATTTTGCGGATGACACTTTCAATCAGGGGCTTCTCACGCACACCCTCAATTCAATGATTTTCACTCGCATCAATAAGTAATGCAGTCGAAATATCGAAATTAATATATTGATTGTCTTTATGCGCGATAATCCAGTGTCAGTCTATTGTTGCGCAGGTAAGCTATACAATTAGCGCGGTTATCAATCTCTTACAGTTCTTCATCACCTGGTTTGGGAGAGACACATTTACAGCGCTATTCACAGCTGGTAGTGCAGCTTACTTAGATAAAGATGTCAGCTGTGCAGTTTGGTAACAGATTTATAAATATAAGTTGTCGTGGGAGGTATACGTAAAAAAGGTTTATAGCTGTGTGTAATATAAAGCTAGAAATCTTTTGCTCGACATTATATTCTACATAAAGGCGATAAAGGAAAACAAATGATTGTTTTATCAATCTGAACGGTATGGTCGAAAAGATACTTGAAATTGTTTTGAAGATTACAACACAAAGAATCGTTGCTGAAGCTAGTGAATAGCCTTATTTATCATTTCTATAAAATCACAAACCAAATTTATCAAAAATAAGAGCACCCGCATTCGGTCTTACACAGTGGTGCTGTATACCTTCCCCGATAGTAATATGCCTTTGAACACTGGCTTAAACATCTCTGCTGCCCAACTCATCAGGTTCGCCTGGATTTCATCTGATGCTTCCGCCTTCACATCAAGGGCTAAGGGCATTTTCGACATCTTCAAAGGAAGGGGTTATAAGGTTAATATGCTGGTTAATTCTTGCATAAAAACCTTCTCAAAGAAAGGGTTCCTCATTTTTAAGTTTGGTTGTTTTTCGCCCCGCCAGATGCCCTCAATCATTGGCATGTTGGACTAAGATAATCTCTTCCAGTTTCATGTGCTTCCTTTTGTCCTAAAAATTCCAAAATTTTATTTTCTGTTAGGTTCTGCTATGTTTCCTCAGGCTTGGTTGGACATGGTTCCTCCCTTATGACTCAATACATAGCAAGCCTAATTTTGGTTTCTTAGGTTTCTTATTTTTACCATTTGGAGGACAAATCGAACTTTAACAATCTGTCGACGTAGTAAAATAATAAGACTATTCTTCAAACGTGCTTTATAGTAACCTCCTTGAAGTAAAGTGTGGGCATTTTTCCATACCTCGGTTCAAGCAAACTTGATCTGTGAGCAATACGCTTGTATCTCATGAGTTCACCAGCAAGAATTGACACACCCAAGAGATTTGGAATCGGGATGAAATCATAGAAAAATCAAGGTCATCTACAATGTAATAGACTTGTATCAAGTGTCAGTTAAATGAATATGTACACAAAATTAGATCAGCTAAAAATCACAAGATTTCCTATGTGATGCGGTATTTCACCTATTATTCGTGTTGTGACTTATATTTCAATGTATATTTCTATCAGCATTATAGTACACAGAAGGAGTCAAGCTCAACAGAACACAAGGCCACCTCAGGAGAGGGCGTTTATGAATAGTGTAACAGCATGGCTGCTGCACGTTTAGTGTTGGGGATGTTCCAGAAGACAATCAATTGGAAAAGAATGAGAGAGAAATCAGTCAAATGACAAAATATGATTATTCAATTCGGTTGAATTTCAAACGGGATTTGGTTTTTGCTTGACGTCCAATTAATTCTGTCAGTATCTGAGAAGTTTGTCAAAAGCCTTGTGCGATGCCGATAGTTGACCAGTCGACTGGAGATCATTTTATTATCAAAAGCAAGTTAGAAAAAACTCCCCAAAGTTTTGGTCAATAGTTTCTTAAAAAATTAGAAGTGAAAATCAGACGGGCCTTCGGCGTCCAGCGCCTTCAAACGGTCGATGGTAGCGATGGGGCTTGTGTGATGGCTTGATATGTCAATGAATGACAAGAAAAAGATACACGAGATCCGAGACACATTCTCTAAATGCTTGAAAGCAGTTATAAGGATTATTAGGATTTCAAAAAGTGTGTCTGTTGCATCATTTAGCTGTGCCTTGGCTTCTTTAGCCCTTGGTTATATATGACGTGGGTATGACAGCGATAGAAGCATTGGATAGAAGAATTGCAGTTTTTAAGGAAGTGGGTAGGTAAGCCAAGGAAACTGTCACAGACTAGGAAGGAGAATTAATCTGTCTATCAATACAATAGCTGGTAACCGAGTTCAAAGTTGGCAAAGTAAGTGTTAGAGATGTTCACTCCTGATGAAGCAATAAGAAATGTCAACTATTCGGTGGAACCTGATCATAAATGGTCAAGAAAAGATAGCTGTGAAAGTACCAAGTCAAAGTTAAAACATAACGAGATGGTCTTGTAGGCAGACGTGGCATGGGTTGGTAAGAAAATGAAAACTCATCATCAAACATCTCATAACACATTATCTAGTTTTAATTCAAAAATATCAAATATTCTAGAAAAATTCCAACGTGAAATGAAAGTCAAGAGAGGCTTAAAGTTATTTTTTTCACTTTTCTTCAAACGAAAAATCAGTCAACCCCTATTGTAACTCAGTATTTTCCATTCATTTTGTTGAGAAATCAGCCTCAACTCTTGATAAAGGAGTGAGTGTACTCACAGCTGGGAGCATTCCCATGCATTCTTGTTTTTATTTTCTACAACTTCAATCACCATCTAACTCAAATTCCTTGGAGTTAGCGAATCATTTGCAGTTTTGAACACTGCTTTGTCAAATACGCGTAAAAAGGAGCTTGTAGATTTAAGACAAAATTGGCATGGAAAGTTTTGGTCTACTGTAGTGGACTTTAATTTCGCTGTAAATATCTATGAGGCTGTCATCATTCTCCATGAACGGTCTACGGCAGTGGTGGGGAACGCGTGGTCAGCGGGCCACCTGGTGGCCCGCCACCGCTTCTCATATCTAAAGTGGCCCGCGGACCATCATAGGCGCGAGTTTATGCTAAGTCACATAGTATTCGATGTCCTGCTGAGCATGTTTCTATGCGTAATAAACTACGCGTCAATGAACCTAGAAAAAGGTCTTCATTAATTAGACCTTGACTACGAATGGAAGAATCCAACCGCAAGATTTTGACAGGCCAATATTTTTTTCAAAAATTCTCGCTGAATTTCATTTGTATACTACAAACACTAATATGTATTTCGCATACTCGATTGGCATTAGCACACTGCTACCACTTGTGGAGCCCATGCACGGCTTTTGAAATCCGAGCATGTTTGGGTGACATATGTGCACGCATGTACACGTAGCATGATCAATAATTGTAGCAAAATCAATTTTTTCTTGTGCGGCTTTCAGGCGGATAGTTGCAGTGCACTTACAGACCGTTGTTTTCGATGAAATAAAGTAATGTCGGTCAATTCACCAAAAAAGTCAAATTGCCGTTTAATTACACAAAAGAAAAGCCTCCATGATTTGTTGTAGGCCTATTCGCTCTTCAATAGGTACTCACATGAATTATAGAAAGTAAATCATCATTCCTTAAGATTGAGCAAATTGGTTGCGCACAATACTGCTGGATGTATTTAGCCTACATGCAAAATTTTGTCATTTAGTGCGACCACTATGTATGCACGCACGGTAAAAAAGCCTATACTACTGCCTTTTAAAATTGATGGCCCGCTATCCCAACTTGGTTGCCCACCACTGGTCTACGGTGCTTTACGGCAATTGATGTCATTGTTGTCAGTTCAAATGTTTGTTTCCTTAGCACAATTATATATTCTGAATTTTTCTAAAAGTTCATTCAGTTGATACTTACATATGCCTAGATATTTTGCACACATTGAAGATCTTATTCGAAGTCGTTATAGTAATGCTAACATTATTATTGTGAACTGAGTTTCGGGAGCTAGATTCCGTCCGTATTCTCCCCTTTATAGCCTTGCTTTCACTTCGATTATTTTCCACATGGACAAAATTGGACACTCAAACATTCATGCAATATTTTTGTTGGTCGTCCAATAAATATTGACAGGTTCTCCTTCCGTGCTGCTTTGTGATTCTCAACTTTTTGTATTTGCACTTTTATGATTCCAAATTTTTCTTCTAAATATCAACATTTACCATAAATTACAAATCCTGAAGGAATGTTTGAGATGTGCTGATGCTCGGAATTCGGTATAAGTTTGAGATAAGGCTTTCATCATTGAGAAATGTTGAACATCATTAGATCTTCATGTTTTATTGTAAGTGAACAACGTAATAACTTGAAATGTGTCTACAAGCTTCTATACCTACACGCAGATAGCATGCAGTATGTCTTCTTTATAATATACGGGCGACGATGAGCTACCGGTTCACATAAGTGTGCGAGCATCATTGGAAATAATGTTGGTCTGATTTGTGCTTCTTCCTATTTTTGATTCGTAAATATCATTTATTTTGAAGTTGATACGGATAATGGATTTCTTGAGTTATGCACATATTTGACATTTTTCATAACTCCGACTACTCATCATCAGATATTGGGACATACAGTAGTTAAACATTTTCATTCAATCATTTGATAACATTTTTATTGACCTCATGTGACTATTTGTGTCCACTGGTCATTATAACAGCACTTGCTAACTATGAATAAAGCAGTTAATGAAATATGCTATAAATAATGACAACGATGACTGTATAAGACAGTTGCCACAGAACCTCCAGAAGCAAATGCTTTATCAGAGTTATGAGACGATGATGAGTGAGCGATGTCTCAGAGGTCAGTGACATCACATGGCAGTGTGAGATTCTAACGAATGATGACTAGAATGATCATCTCAGTAAACCGAAGAAGCAGTCAATAAAATGGCAAATATCGGTGATTCTCACCTTCGCAAATAGGACAAACATTTTACGGATGCATTTCAAGGCAAGAATCATTATGAGATACTTCATACGTATGCTGATGGTCTTATCGATCTCTTAGTGGGAGAAACTAGTGACTACCCAATAGGGAAGAAACTGGGGACAAAAGAATTGTTTAGGCCTACATAATACTGAAAATCTCAAATGCGTTCATTTCTTAGTGTTCTTTATTTGACTGAACATTACGAATTTCCGAGGCGTCTCCAACTCTAACGTGCCTTTGGAGTCGATCAAATATTCAATTTCTAGAGATAATCAATTTCTCTACAGGAATTTCGAAATATAAAAACTCATTTTCATTTCAACAATAACGGTTTCACAGCAAACAGCAACAGCAGGTTGCATAGAGTACCGGTGGACCCTCGAATGAATTTGTTAATTCATAGTCTCGACAAATGCCTCTGAAATGTAATGGGAAGCTTTCATGATGAAGCTATGACTCATTAGTTCGGCAGGAAATGTTTGGAGCAATTCATAAGTTACATTTGAATAGACATGCTTTTGTATATTTTGACATCATATGAAGCCATCGTAACGAAATCGTTGCAGTTTTAATTTCAGAGAAAGGGCTATTGTATTGAACTGGTCATCTTACATTATTCTTAATTATAACATTCTGAAATGCTCATCACCGCTTTTATAGAAAATTGGCCGATACAGGCGAATTAATGGCGCCTTAAATGGGTTAAAACTTCATGTCGTGTTGAGGATAAGCTTCCGACGACTGCTCACTCGTACCTTGAAAGGGCACGGGACAAACTATTATAAATCTTGATTCTATATCAAATAATATAGCCGAAATTTACTGAATCAGTCATTCTCGGCTGATTCAGTCAATATATTCTATATTATGACGATAATGTGCACACTCGTATTTATAAAAATGCACTTCCCAATAGCCTAATGTATAGTGTACTAAAACGCTAAATGATCCATAAGCCTTATATTTGGTATGTAAGAAGGAAAAACTACTGCTCATGTTCAGTGTTTTTGAGCGAGAGGAGCGAGTGGCATGTTTTCCGAAATTTCGATGAGTGGTGAGCGAGCGGAAAACATTCTTTGAGCGAAAATTTAGCGAGCGAGCGAGCGGTGAATTTTTTTGAGCGAGCCATTTTAAGAAATTACACGTACGAACTTGTAGTACAGTCGAAATACATAGAGTTCAATTTATATTCCAACATCTGGCTACACATACAATGACGACAATTTATCCAGCCAATATTGAGTGGAATCATTTGAAAAGAAACTATGTGTTACGTAAATCACTCATGAAGAAGGCGAGTTCAACCACCTCGTTTTCGTCAAGAAATCAGGGAAAGTAGGCTATTTCGACGTTTTTTGTAATCGCTTGCTTTTTACGAGAAGTTTAAGGGGCCTCAGTGAACTCGATTTAATCGTATCAAAATCGATTTGATAATGTCGCGGAGAAAATCTCGAAATATATTTTATATATCGGAAGCGTTCGCAACAACATATAAAGCATGCGGTTCAGTTTTTGTATAATCAATTGACTCCTACCGTTTGTGGACATAGACCTAAGTAGCCAACTTCCAAATTGTAAGAATTAATTGATTTTCCGACTAGAATTGTTAATCATGATGCGGCAAAATCGCAGCATTCGATTCTCATAGACGTCTACATTAACACATGATAACAATATATAGATACGCAGTAAGGCAGTGGTCAGAAAAGTTAGATGAGTGAATCAAATATGAAAAATTCAAAAAATGTCCTGCTTTTTGCGCCAGCTCATGTTTGGAAGGTATTGGATCTCATAACAAGTTTGGTTGCATTTCATTGAGCAACGTTGGAGTGTAAGGACTTGGCTTCTTGCGCAAAAATATGTTATTAGATTCGTGAAGATGTTTAACATAGTCAGAATAACTGATTTTTGGCACCAACTCATGTTAGGATGAGTTTGACTCTCGTGTGAAGTTTGATTGCAATAAGAAACGCTTTAAAGAAATACGGGGGCGCAGGTGAATCGTTCGAAGAAAGTTGTACGCGTGCTAAAATGGTGTAATAAACGCTGTAAAACGTGCTACTCCTATTTTGCTCCAGCTAATTATATCTAGGCTTATTTTGAAATACTCGCTTCAGCCGATTATTTACTGGGTCGACCTTCGTTTCATTACGAGTATATCCACTCAATCTTTGTGTCAATGTCTTCGTTTTGTTATTGAGTGAGAGAAATGCTTCGATGTACAATTACGAAGGTCGTTGTTTTCTTTTACTCATATTCCTCTTTTTGGTAATTACTTATATTTTGGCACGGCGAGGACAGCTATTTATATTTCTTGTAAGTTCCTTTTCCTACTACATGACGATTCGTTCCTAAGCACATGACATGACCAGTCATATTCAAGAATTAACAAATTGTGGGGATGTGCCGATTAATCCACCTATTATTGATACGCTAGGGCGACAATCGGCCGATTACTATGCTTTTGCAGATTTTGGTTAATTTTTATTAAAAATTCGTGATTGATCTAAATACAAGATTTCAATTTTTTAGATAAACTTTATTCTACATATAGACCAACACTGTATGCTGAACTGCTAGTTAAAAATTCAAGCGACTTTTTAAACTAACGATTAAAAACAAATTAATGCTTCCAGAGAGTTAATTCATAAACATCTAATCCTGGTAAAGATGAGCTAGAGCATATTTCCGCACATTGTGATTCACAAATAGCATTTGTTCGCCGCACCTGGGTAGAAGGGCTGATCGGTGCTTTTCACTCACGTACGAGTTGTTATCGCAGCCTTTTGATGGAGTGCTCAATATACAACTAGGACATCTGTGTTCAAATCAGTGCGGTGAACATCATCCTGTATATTTCTTTTTGTCAAGAACAGATGGAACTATCATTTACTATGTATAGTCTTGCAGTTAATACATGTAAATGCGGGCCTTTTCAAACCGTACGACAAGAGTGTGGGATGGGTTGTCTTGTCTCTTCTTGCCATCTTTGGTTGAAAAATGGATCGGGTGGTAGATAATTCTTCCGCGTCTCTATTATTTCAATGATGCTGATTATCGATGTAATTTGATTGAAGCTTGATACTTAAGTAATTATGTGGAAAAATGAACTCTTTGTTGTATATTTTCGTCACCAACATAGCCACCGGTTTTAAGTTGGCTACTAGAATCTAGTCACAGGGAAAAGGTCAAACTTTTCAATTAATCAGCTGCCGATTAGCAGCACAAAGCTTTTACATGGAACATTCAGTATAAAGGTATAATGTGCTCTCACAAATAGAAAAGAAATATTAAAAGTAGGCTATTAGTTAATGTTTGTTTATTAAATCCGTGTCAGCGATTATTCATTTCCAGTTTTACATGCTTCGATAAATGACGAAATATCAATATTCATTTCATGCTTGGGACATACAGGCTTAGGCCTACATGTAGTAATGAGTTGACGATCAACTTGATAGAAACATCCTTTTCATTGTTTTCACTTCGTATTCCCGCTATTCTTCGTATCTCCGTCATATGAGGAGGTAATAATGAATGAAGGAAAAAGTTGCTTGTTTGCGTTTCAATTTTATATAGCAGCAAACAGTACATTTTCCAATATCCGTGAATGTAAGTGTGCCTGGTACATGATGATCAAGGCAATGTTTTAAAAAGTTGCTTGCTTATCATGTTTTTGCAATGGTTTATTTTGTCAGAGGTAGTTACAATCTAAAGTAGTTGTATCCAAGAAGATTTTCGGTGCGCTCTCATGTCAATTCTTGACAGCGTCTTGGAAGAAGTTACGTTTAATTCAGCAAAACAAGGACGTGTGTACTCAATTACTGTTCAGATGAGAGCTTTGTACAATTGATGAACCTTATCATAATTGAGACATGGTCTGGTTTCACAAAGTACATGATATCGTCTATTTATAGCTTTCGTAATTTTCTCTTCGTGCGTCTTCCAATTCAAATCACAGAAGATAATGACTACTGGAATGATTACACTTTCCAACTGAAATAGTTCAGAAATATAGATGTAATTGTCACTATAAATTTGAATTTGCACCATTATATTTTACACACAACTAAGTTTTACACCACATATGCCTACAGCATTTCTTCGATCTCCTGACATATTTTAGCCATGGCTGTGGAGCCGGAGTCGGAGCTGATTCGTTATGAAGGCTCCGGTTCCGGTTTCTATACAGAAGAACTTTTGTGTGATTCGCACGATAATCCGTGTTCTTCAGCTGACGCTCACTCAACAGAGTAGGGTTTAAAAGCCGGTAGGGACTGGGGGTTTTCAGCACAAATTTAAGTGCTTGATTGTTTAACATTTGTGTCACTAAATATTTATCATGATCAGAATGAGTTCCCTATTTGCATCATCAAGCAAGCATATTCGCTGCAAGAAATTCGGTTTTTATTGTCAATGTCGAATGCTCTGTTCCGTTTGAAAATGGAAGGTCAGAATACTCAAATGACCATTCCAAGATTGCGAAAAATCCTGTTCTTGGATATGCACAAGAATCTTCCATTATGCTGTTGCATGTTCTTGTTTTGGAAAGCGACTGTTGCTGCTAAGTCGCATGTATGTTTTGTTGATCTTGTTTTCACTGTTTTAGTGAGAAGCTCATCAGGATCTTAATAACATTCATTCCGTTTGTATTTATGTCATGTGAATTTCTTTGACCTTTTCTGTTTTCTCAGTCGAACATTTCAACAAATTTTGTTTTCCGTTCAAC